>CAUYQV010113737.1:0-30584 GCA_963574575.1 Galagoides demidoff | reverse complement strand
GGGTTCGAATCCCCAGCCCCGGCCCGCCAAACAACAATGATGGCTGCAACCAAAAAATGGCCAGGCGTTGTGGCGGGCGCCTGTGGTCCCAGCTACTTGGGAGGCGGAGGCAGGAGACTCTCTTGAGCCCCGGAGTTGGAGGTTGCTATGAGCTGTGATGCCATGGCACTCTACCCAGGGGGATAGCTTGAGGCTCCATCTCAAAAAAAAATAAAAATAAAAATAAATGTCCATTCTCTAGTAGATTGGAAGTGCCATGAGGGCAGGGTCTGTCTACACCACTGACCATCCTGTCCTCAGAACTCACTGTAGGCTCTTACTAGATGAGTGATCCACTACAGAGTAGATTAGCACGTGAACCATGAGGAGTCCAGGCAGTGAGGGAGGGTGGTCTCCAGGGGTCGGCCAGAGCTTGCCAAACGAGGCACCATCTCATTGCTTCTTGACACCCCTGGCTGTTCCAAAGCCAGTGAGCATGCAGACCCCCTCTGCAGCAGTGCACCTGTGGCCGGCTGGGAACAGAGGCTTGGCCGATCTTGGGAAGGGGTCAGGGGTGAGGACAGAAAAGGCCTGGGATGCAGCTACTAAAAGAAAGTAGATGCTGTTGAGTAACAAGCCCTTGCCTGGAGGAGACCAACAAAGAGGGCTGTTTAGGCAAAAAACAAGGGGCGATGTGTTCTGTGGTTGACACCAGAAGCATAATTAATTCACCAGGCAGCAACCTGCTGTTCTGGGCTTCTGCCCTAGCCTCCACCCAGATCTTTCCCTCGTACCAGGAAAAGCTGTGTCTGCCCCTGCCACAGAGACATAAGCTCAATTCATTATTTTCCTTTCCTAATTAGGCCCAGGAATGATGGAGACAATTATTAATAATGTATTGGTTTTTTTTAAATGCCCCCTCAGGAACTAAGCCTGAGAACTGTGCCCTTGATGACAAGCAGCCACTCTGCCACCACACTGGGCTCCATGCCCAGAGTGGAAAAATAAATAAATCAGAGGAGCAAGGGGCCCATCCAGCAGAGGCTACAGATGGCAGGGTCCAGAGCCTGGGGGACATTCCACCACCAGTGAGCAGGGATAGAGAGGCCTGGGGTGCCAGCTGCCTGAGCCCCAGCTCTTCCTTTGCTGGCTTTGTCACAGCACCCTGTAGGGCACAGCTGAGCTGACATGCTCCCTCCTCCCACATGCTCGGCCCCTGCCCCTGGAGGCAGCCTTAACTCCTGTCTGTCTCTCACACCGACCCCCATGCTCCGGGACCTCTCCCTTCAGAGCAGTTCCTGACTCTGGCCTCACTGCTCTGCTGAGCCTGACTCGGACCCACCACTGTCTCTGTCCTGGGTGTCCTCCTAGCTCCCCACCCTTCTCCCACCCTGCCATGCACGCACGCACACATGCACAGTCTATTCTAAACACAGAGTCACTGGGACGACATCAAAGCCTGACCTTGCCACCCACTTTCATGATCCTGAAGTGTCATCTCCTCTGTCAGTCCTTATGACCTCCAGGCCCTGTTCAATCCCATCTCCTCTCAGTGTCGACCTCCCATTGGCCACGATGACTTCTTCTGGCCCCTGACACCTGCCAGGCCCGAGTTCACCTCAGGGCCTTTGCTGTGGCTTTTCCTTCCCCACACATCTGTATGGTGACATCTCATGCCAGGTTCCAGTCTGTGCTGAAAGGTCACCCCTGAGGCTGACCCGATCACCCCATATCACACTGAGACCTGCCCACTCCACTGCAGATGCCTGACTCTGACCCACCCACTTCCCAACACCAGCCCCCATCGCTGCTCTTTGTGGTAGTGAAGGACACACAGTGGTGTCCAGGAGGGACACCTCCTCTGCACCTCCCTTACGAGAGAGGAAATCATTCCCAGAAGGTCCCAGCAGCTTTTCCTCTCTTGTCATTGGCCAGAACTGCATGGCCCTGAACCAATTAGAGCCAGAGGACTAGAAGGACCAGGCCTGGCTGAGACCACCAAAAACCCACCTCCTAGGCTGGCCTCATATCCTCAGAGCCTGGGCCTTGTGGAGGGTGGAGGCATAGAGGAGACCCGAGTTCTTTTAGGGAGAAGGGAAGGATGGGGCAGCGAGGGGCGTCTGCTGTAGCTTTCTGACAGAAAATCACACTAATCCTTGCTCCAGCCATGGAGGAGGGTCTGTTGCTTTCCTTCCAACAAACAGTGATAGAAACTGAGATTAACAGATTGAATGACTTGCCGAGAGTCAGAATCTTGATTTTAACTGCAGGGCCTTCTGATTCAAAGCCACTGCACTGATCTGGGCAACTAATACCCAGGGAGAAGGAAGCACCAGGCAGGTGGGGAGCAACTGTGATAACCCCACAAACAGCAGCAGAGGCCCACACATAGGCAGGGAGAGGCCTCAGGGGCAGGTGGTGGGGCACAGCTGAGCTAAGAGGCTCAGAGAGAGCAGAGGAAATGACCAGCCTGGGGCCTGGGCCATGAACAAGGCACTGCCCCTGGCCACACTGAACAGCAGGGGCAAGGAGGCCAAGATGCTTCCAGCACAGGAGGCTGGTGGGCTGGGGTGGGGCCTGAGAGACACGCCCATTGGGCAGCTGTGAGAAGAGGCCAAGAGCAGAGAGGACATTTGAGGGCCGCTTGTACAGCAGGAGGGGACGACTCGGGGTCTTGGGCAGCTCTCCCCAGGAAGCCCAGCAAGTTCTGCAAGGGGTGAGAGCAGGATTGCTCAGCTGTAGCAGCCCATGGCACCCCAGTTTACAGGGGTATGAAGGAGGCCCTGGACGGCATAGGGGAGGCAGTGTGAGACCCCAAGCAGGCTGAACATGGATTCACCTCCCTGGCCCAGGACTTCCCTACTTTGCCTGCAGTGTCCACAAGATGCCCCCTTTCTTTGTTTCTGGAAGAGGCAGGCCACAGAGGCACCTCCAGGAGCTCTGCACCCTCTGGGCAGCTAACAATGCCTTCCTGTTGCCATCACGTGTGAGCCAGGAGTGGGGCATGCTGCCTATGGTTATTGGGCAGCCACCATGGGAACCCTTAGTCTGAGGGAGGAATCAGGAAGACTCCTGAGAAAAGGGAGTGCTGAACGCCACGTCCTGAGCCAGATTCCTGTCAGCAGATAGAGGGTAGCAAGCAGCGGTGCTGTGTTCATCTGAAGCAATCCCAGAGGAAAGCTCTCACTTCTCCAGGGGCTGGCATAGAGCCCCACGGTCTCATTTTGTGTTTGTGGTTTTCAAGTTCAGGATGGAAGGTAAGTGAGCACCTCACACCCAAGCTGGCCCTGCAGACCTCCCCCCGCTGTCGTGGGAAGTGGACACCCTGGCACAGGCCTCCCGGAGGATACCCTGTAACCGTGAATGGACAGCAGTGGCCTGAGAGTCAGTCCCTTGTGTCTAAGACAATGGAGCTCTGTGTGGGGGCGGGGGCTGGGGGAGGAGGCAGCCAGCTCTGCACCCGTGCTGCTCCTGCCTCAGTGGACTTTGAGTCTGTCATACAACTATCAGGGGCAGAGCTGGGGGCACTGAGGCTAGAGAAGAGACTTCTGAGAAACCACAGATGCCCTCCTTGGGCAACAAGTACTTTGGGGACAGGACATAAGCAGGGCTGAGAAACCTGAGTCTGGTCCCTGTGTGGCCTCAGTCGGCATCTCCCCTTCCTGGAGCCTTAGTTTCCTCTTTTGTCTAAAGGGTCACACAGGTCTTTGGCAAAGCTCCTGACCCCCTTGCTGTCCTTGTGAGCCAGACAAAATCAGTGGGTGCTTCAGGAGAGGTAGCCAAGGCAGGAACAAAGAGGAAGTGTGGTTTTCAATACATGTGTTTAAACATTTCGCCACCTTTCAGCGAGTGCTCTGAGTCCCACGTGTTTGCACTTTTCCTAGACACACTGGACAATTTCCTCAAGACCCTTCAGGTGAAAAGGGACCCTGTACGTGCTAAGGACCAACTGTGCCATTACACACTCTAAGGACCAATTGTGCCTTGGAGTAAGGCTGTGACTCCACTTGCCTCTGCTCGCAGTGAGGCCTGGTAGTGTCACCAGCTCATACTAACCTAAGACAGAGAAATGACTCCCAGCCCAGGCCAGCTTCTGCCTCCTGTTTCCCCCAGGAAGGGCTCAATTTGTCCTTTGTGGCAGAGGAAGCACATTCACGGACATCAGCTCCTCAACAGAGACTGAGACTGATCTCCGCAGCACAGGGGGCCCTAGATGAACCAAAGCTAGACTGATTGTCAGTCGCTGTGACCCACCTGATGGGCTGGGAGCTGCACCGCTGAGGACCCTGGAAGCAGTGAGATTAGACTGTGGAGGCTGCACCTCCTCATCTGACCTTAATTAAGGCCAATTAAGCACCCACCATGCGACCCTTTCAGCTCCTGGGAATGGCCAGGAAACCACTGAGGCAGCTTGAATGTGAATCACCAAAGACTTGGAAAATTAAGAGAGAGTCCGAGGAGGCCCCAGGGCAACCAGTGGGGCTTGGCTATAGAAGTGGGGAGCCATGTAAGCAAATGGCTGGCCTCTTGATGTGTCTAGGCACAAAGTCAATAGGCCAAGCCATGGATAAAGCCTCTGTCTCATGATGGAAAAGTGATTTTAAAACAAAGAACATGGCTATGACTTTCCTCTTCTAGAACTAGATTGCATTACAGTTTAAAGATACCTTCCAAACCTGAGATTGTCCAACCTACTTGCTGACCCTTTGATTCATTCATGGTGGCTCAGTTCCAACCTGTCAGTCAGACATCTCTTGTGCACCACTTCTCTGCAACAGCTGGCTCAGGAGGGGCCAGCTGTTCCCCTGTGAGTTGAGTTGGCTATGAGTACTGTTGCCAAGCCCCTGGCTGTGTAGCCTCAGTTTATCTGCTTTTAAAAGGGGCATATATCAAGTTGACTGAGGAGCTATTAAAATAAATACATAAATTAATTAAATACATACATACATACATAAAAGGGGATGTAATTGGGCTATGCACCATCATGTGTGGTAGTCCCATAAAATCATTGCTGGGTAAGTGATGGATGCTATTCCTGGTACCCACAAGAATGCTGCCTCCGTTGTCCCATTTGATAGTGACAAAACCCATGAAGACTATAGGAGAGGTGTTTTGTTACCAATTGTGGCTGGAAGGCTCGCTTGATCCCACATGGTTCTGTGATTTTGGACTTTGGGAGAATCCTATGTCCCAACAGGAACTTCCTTGGTCTCTCTGGTCCCTCAGCCTCCCTGAACACACATTCAGGTGGGCACATTTTGAGCTCCCCACTCTACGTGCTGCTTTTGCAGACACACCTGTGGGGGTATCACCATCTCTTTTCCATTTCTTTCCTAGCTCTTGCCACAATATGTAATTATATATTTGGTGGTGCACTTGTTTGCTATTGGCTTCCTCTGCTCTTCTCAAAGTTCCCTTGGGGAGAAACCATCTGTTTCACTCCTTGGACTCTCAGCTGCATCTCCCCAACCTGCAGGGTGGGCCGGGCCCTGCCTGGCTTTTCCATTCCTGCACCACTGTTTGGAAACCCCCCTAAGGGAGGAAGCTGGCCAGTGCTAAGACTCACCTCATTTGTTTCTTGTCTCTCTGGGGTCATTATCTGTTGTTGCATGATAAATGTACCTACTGTTAAACGAATAAACAAACCTTTGTTTTATATGTTTGGTATGTTTTTGCATGTTTTAGGCAGGAGGGCAAATCTGGTCTCTGTTACTCCATCTTGGCTGGAAGCGGAAGTCCCAAAGGTTTTAATGATAACATTTCTTAACTGAAAAGAAATCTGTTACTCTGACAAAGCAAAACTTTATCTCTAAATTGCTCTCTCTGGTTGCCAGTCTCATCACCTTTACAGCATCAGAAGTGTTTAATGTATACAGCAGACAGAGCCTCATTGAGTCTCAGGAGAGAGGGTGTTGTGACCCCTGAGGTGTCAGGACAGCTCCTGCCTTTCTGTTGTGTTTGCAGAGTCTGGGAGCGAGAGAGACAGAGGAGGCAGAGAGCTCAGACATCCTCATTCCTGGAATGTGGCAGTCCCCGATTGTCTCAGCCTTCCCTGTCTGACCACCTGTCTCTCACAAAGCATCACCTTTCCCCCTGAAGTGACCTTACCTAGTGCATTAGCAATTTGTGCATGTCTTTTCTCTTGGAGACAGCAGACTCCTTGAGCAAGATGATCAGGTCTTAGCTTTGTAATGATCCATGGGGCAGCTGGTGCCAGACCTGGCATGGACACAGTGTACATCTGATTCATCCTAGCACTCCAGCTCCCAGCACAGTGCTGGGCACTGGGGGTGCTTAGTCATGTTTGGTGGATGAATGAATGAGCAACTTTGTGATGCTGTCTTCACAAATATGCACCATCAATCTGTGCTCATGATTAGCTGTCTCATCACCTCTTATCAGAAGTTGGCCACATGCGCAACAGGAGGAAAGTTCAGGGACAGACCCAGCCCATAGACCAAGGTCCCAACCTTGGCCCCTGGGAAGGTTTCTTCTTGATTCTGAGCCTCGGTATATATTCTCTTTTCTGAAATGACACCACCTAGGCTTTTTCCAGCCCCAACATTCTCTAATTGACTCAAGCAAGGATAAATAAGGATGTATTCTTTGAATACAACAGCTGGTTTTCTGAGCAAAATCCAAGATTTATGCCTCCTCAACTAGGTTCCACAAAACACCTCCCTCTTTTCATATGTTAGCATTTTTGCATCACAGAGTTTCCTTGCAAGTGTGTGGTGATCATTTTCTGCAAAGGGGACCCTGTACAGGACACTCAACCAGCTGCTCCCTGCTTTCCGTACCAAATATATTTTGAAAAGTAATCAGAAAAAGAAAATTCCCATCTCATGAACAGAGAATGTAAAGAAAAGAGACACTGTGGAATTTAGTACCAAATTCCAAGGGAGGCTTACAGTCAATCAAGTTGATAGAATTTCTCAACTGGGGCCCTTTTGGCATTTTTTTTGAGAAATAATTCTACCTATGTGGAAATACCCAGTTTGTTGTCATTAACATTGTCATTAACATCCGTACCAGCTGGGATCACTCACTGTGGCAACCAATGACAGCCCCCTCCCGTGTTTCCAAGTGCTTTCTGTGGGGTGGGAGGTGCAGAATTCCCTAACTGAGACCACACACTGGAAGATCCATCCCCAGTCCCAGGAGTGTTGGGTAACCTTCTGTGCACCATTTGTGGGCAAGCATGACCCTGGGGATTGCAATGAAAATGAGGAGGCAAACCTTTGGGGTCTGGGGGCCCAGTGTAGACAGAACAGCCTTAGTTGATTTGGTTGCATTTCTGACTCTCCAACAAGGACTTCCCAGAGTATAGGGAAGGTGGGGCATCCCCCACCCCCACCCCCCCCAGAAAGACTGAGGCAAGTCTGGGATACCATAAAATGAAGAACTGGGAGGAAGGAGTTGATGTTTGATATTTCACCAAAAAAACATTAAACAAGTCCTTCGTGGGGAAAATGAGAATTCTTTAGGGCTTCCTTTCCCTTACAGTTTATGCCTACTTTTGAGTTCTATATTTTGTATCTTTTCAGTGGTGAGGTTTCTAGAGGCCTGATGCTATCCGGGTGGAGAGCAGTTCAGAGGCGGAAGCCTTTCTGATTCTGCTTGGTCTCTGTGACAATCTCAGTTTCACGCCTGGGGACCTTGCATTTGTTAATGGGGTTTTAGCCATGGTCCCCTGGGAAGCATATAACGACTGCCTGGATCTCCTAACCCAGCGCGACAATTCAGTAACAATTCCATAACCACTCCCTTCTTTCCTTCTTCCATCTTTGGTCTGTAGAGGAGTGTATGGAAGTACAAGCATTGGAGAAAACCAGCCTATTTATTATAAAGTCAATCTGACACACACACCATACGATGCAGCAATCCCACGCCTAGACATTTGTCAAGAGAAAGAGGAAAACATGTCTATACAAAGACTTGCACACAAGTTTTATAGAAGCCTTATTCATAGTAGAAACCTAGAAATAGCCTGGGCATTTATCAGGTGAATGGCTGAACGCATTATGGTATTCCTGTAATGAAATACTGCCCAGCAGTAAAAGGGAAGGAACTACTGAAATGCAGCAACACAGGTGAATCTCAAAAACACTCTGCTGAGTGAAGGAAGTAAGAGAAAGGTGCATGTACTGCGTGATTTCATTGATAGGAATGCCAGAGACAGGCAAATCTAATCTATGATTTTAGAAATCAGAACAGTGGCTGCCCCCAGCGTGGCACTGCCTAGAAAGAGGCACAGGGAGACTTCCTGGGCTGTTGGAAATATTCTATGTCATACTGGACATGTGTCTTCCACTGGTGTAGCGCGTGGCAAAGCTGATCAGACAGTACATTTAAGACGGGTGCCTTTCACTAGATGTGAATCATGCACTGGTGAGAATCATAATAATGAAGCCATCCGTATCCTTTGAGAAGTGATCCACTTGTTCTCCACATGCTGTTTGAACCCCTTGAGTTGCCTTTTGTGAGTGGACACCAGGTCTGGGACAGAGTTCTGATTATTTTGCATTTATGCGTCTTGAAGACCTTCCCAAAGCTAATGCTCTCTCTCCATATGTTCATTCCTTCCCCCAATTCCTTCCTTTCTCTCTTGTCCTCTTCCTTCCCTCATTCTTTTTACAATTCTGGACACTTCTTTCCAGTTGTATCTGAGTCTTTCCAGAACCCCTGGGATGAGGCTGTGCAATGTCTTTGCTTTTCTGCGAGGAAAGTGAACTGGCCTGCCTCACACCTGTCCTTCAGGTCCCCCCCAACCCAGCCTGTGCTCAAGGGGGGAGGGCAGGTTCACCTGTGCTCTGCACGGATTGGATAGTGTTGAGAGGGTCCTGGAGCACCCCGTATCAGATGCTTTGTCAATGAAACTTTTCCAAATTCCAGCCACCCCCTTCCAAACTGAGACAGCTACAGGTACCCCATCACATGGGCTAGATCCAAGAAGGGAAAGAGCCTGCCTCTTATAGGAAATTAGCTTAAGAAATAAACATGGCTGGGCCTCCCTTCTCTCCTTCCTCCCCCCCTGTCCCCTGTGAGCCCCAGTCCCCACCCCCACCTGCAGAAGAACCAGATTTAATGCCTCAGCTGAGAGAATGAGATGTTCTGTTATTTTTCATGGGAAATTAGACCTGACCCTGCTGTCAGTTAGCTCATGCCGAGAGAGGATAGATGGCCTGGGGCACAGCGCTTAGCCCTTGCTCTGAGCACACGCCAGGGCCGGGATGGAGGCACTCAGGGCCCAGCCTGGCTGGGGGCCAGCTATGATGTCACCTGCTACAGGGTGGGGGCAGGGACAGTAGGAAATGTTAGAGAGCTTTTATCCCAATGATGGATGTTGGTGACTGCCCCTCCTACATCCCCCTCCCCCAACTGGTGTCATCCATGACAGTCCCACCTCTGATGCTGGCCTGACTGGCTCATGCAGGCTGCTTCTGTCTCTTTTCAGCTCCCAACTCTACCTCTTGCCCTGCTGAGGAAAGCTGGTGGTCGGGGCTGGTGATCATCATTGCCGTATGTTGTGCCTCCCTGGTGTTTCTGACTGTACTTGTTATCATTTGTTACAAAGCCATAAAAAGGTAAGTGCCAGCCTACTGCCCCCAGCTCTGAGCCTAAGGGCGCTCCTACCCCATCATTTCTATGTTAAGCATTAGAACGTACAATGAACTCCCATCTGTCCTCACTCTAATTCAACAGCTATCAAGATTTTCCATTTTCTTTTTCCTTTGATCTGTTTCATTGCTGAAATATTTGAAAGTGGATCAGAGATCCAATGTCCCGGTCATTTATAGGAAGTTTGCAAGCATTTGATTAGCACCAATTATATGTCAAGCCCAGTGTAATATAAAAAATGCAAAAATGTTGCAAAATGCTCAAGGGTAATCAGAGTTGTTAATAATATAATATTTCTAAGAAGAAAGTTTTTTAAAAGTTGCCTGAAGCCCAAAGTTGGAGGGTCTGTAAGAAATACAATCCTAGCACCTAAAATATGCAGTTCTCCTCTTCGAATCAGTTGTTTTATGTATTCACTTTAATAATTGAAAAACAGAATGAGTAAAATATCAAGTTGAAAGTCCTAACGAGCACATGGTCAGGCACACAGGATAAAGGAGAGTGAAAAGCCAACAGCCCAGAAGTGTCCTGGCAACTCAGCAGAAGAGGCCGCCACCAGTGGACAGGGTCCAGGTGTGGCAGCTCCACATAGGATGGGCCCAAGCCACCAGCCCCCTCTGTCCCATGCTCGTGCTGCAGGGCAGGCTCCAAACCCATGCTAAATAACAAGGGAATAACTACCGGTGGCAACACCTCGGCCAGCTCTGGGCTCATCTCACCTTCCTTCTCTCAGTTCATCTCCCCAGCATCTTTCCCAATAGGCTTCATTTTGTAGATGAGGAAACTGAAGTTCTAAGGAGTTGGGAAGCTGCCTCGGATGGTACAACCAGTGAGCAGGGGAGGCAGAATTTGAACCCAGAATTATAAGGCCCCCAAGCCCAGCCCTGACCTTAGTGCCCTACTTTAGTGTTGCAGATGAGTTCAACACTCTGTTAGGCTGACGTCACACCTCGATGTCCCTGTCTGCCCTTCCTCAGGGGTGCAGAAGAAGGGGTGGTAGAGGTGTGGTGAGGCATGTCTGTGCCTCTGAGTCCAAAAGGACAGACAGACAGGCAAACAGACCCAAGGTTCTGAGACCTTGTAACTCTGGGCAGGAACCCAGCCTTGGAAACCAAGGTGGATGTGTTGGAGGTTTCCAGGGGACAGAGCTGTCAATCCCCAGGTGTTTTCTGGGTACCTCCCATGTGCCTGGCTCAGTGGACATGGAAACAGGTCAGACCCAGGCTGTGCCCACAGGCTGCTCCCCCAGCCTCAGGGGGAAGGGACTGAGGAGATATCAGGGGGTTTGCTGGCAGCCTGTTGTGGCTGCCCACAGTTGTGGGGATCCCTGATTGGGATGCTAGTGGCATTTGAGCAGGACTCTACTGGGATGGGAGGAGGATTTTAAGCAGAGCAGGGACGCATCCAGCCAAAGCCACCTGTGTGAGCAAAAGTGCCAGGGCACCAGGAAGATGAGGCTGGGAGGGCCGCCAGCCTGACGCGGGGGTTGGAGGGGCTTTGTCACCAGGCTAAGTGTGGCTTTGCTTGTGACTCCAGGACCAGGAGCTACTGAAGGTTTGGGGGAAGAGTATGCAGCACCAGGACACAGGCTGGCAGTCCCCTCAAGGGCTTTCCCCTTTCCCCCTGGAGGTGCTCAACATAAAGTATGTTTTAAATTAATTTTCGCTCTTATGAAAGACACCCTGAGCCACCTCTGCCTCACCTTCTGTCCCAAACCTCCCCTAAAGAAATGTCCTACCTACTTCAACTGGAGGTGGAAAGAGGGAACATAGCAGGAGAGCAGACTCATATAAATATCTTTCCAGACAGTGTTGCCTGGACACAGCCATTCTGGGCTTTGTTTCAGCTGGGCTGGGGATCTCCCAGGAGAGAAGTAGGTGAGGCCTCCTCTCAGGGCAGCCAGTGGGGGCCTTCTAACTGCTCCCTGTCCCTTTCCTTTCTCTTGGTTCCTGGGTTTATCAGTGTCCTAGGGGAAAAAAATAAAACAACAAACAGAACTCACCCAGCTGGCTCAATGGATTAGAATTTGAAGGTGAGCTCTTTCTGGGGGTGTGTGTGGGGCTCTTTCCCAGGGCCACGAACAGGTACAGGGAGCAAACGGGGCTAATGAGGCAGTCAGGGACTGGCAGCAGTGGGAGGTAAGGGAACTAGTGCCATGGGAAGCTAGTGAGAGACTCACACTCAAGAGGGGGCCATCTAGCAGGACCTGTGATCGGTGCAAGAAATGCAGCCCTCGAGGGGAAGGGTGAGGAGATGCTGCCAGCCTCTTTCTATGCTCTCAGGTGGCTCATGGGTGCCTCCCGTTGCCAAACCCAAGAAGCAGGGGAACCAGGAGATAGTTTCAGCTAGTGGGCCTCCTAGGCACAGGGCAGGGAGAGAGGTGAAATGCAGAGAGAGTAACACAGACACTCTGCAGCCAGCCCTTTTCTGCCCCGGCACCAGGCTCTGCATCCATCTTTGGGCCAAGACCTGGGGACACAAGGAAAGACTAAGCCTTTGCCCTCAGGATACCCAAAGAGGGCATCTTTGGTGCAGCAGTCAGAAGAGGCCTATGCTCATTGCCAGAGGAGGCAGAAATAGAGCCCAACACTGCCAGAACCCAACTGGAAAGAGTCTGGGGAGGGAGGCTTCACCCCGTGTGGGAGAGAGAAGGAGGCAGCAGAAGTCACAGCCCCACGGAGGAGAGCAAAGTGCTCCTCCCCACCTCCCCAGCGGCCCTGAGCTGTGAGAGATGGCATCATTGGGAAGCCAGCTAACTGCCTGGCTGCATTCTCTCAGAGTAAGTGGAAGATTTCTTGCACACAGCCAATTGTTTTTGGTCAATAATTCATCTGCAACATGCCTTTCTCTTAGAAAACAAAAGCATCCCATGTCACTGTAAAACCTTTAAAAGGAGAATTTAGTGATGAGCCCCACTGGGATTTCCAATTGATCTTTGTGAATGACCCCAACACAAACTTTGGGAGCTAGATTGCTGGGAGGATGATTCCAGAATCAGCTAGGGTAGAAAAGAGGTGACTTTGGAGATGCCGGCTTAGCTCCTGGGGGCATTGGCCTCAGCAGGGACAGGGAGAGACTGAGGGCTGAGTTGCAGATGGGGAAGGAGCACCCCGCAGTGGCCTCGCGTCTGCGTCCAAGGCTGCCACAAGGCCTGGCTGAAGGGGGGCTGGACCTTGGCAGGAAGACGGGTCTAATCAGCACTTCCTAGACTCAGATTTGGTGAATCAACACTTCATCTTATGACTCAACAAACATTCCCTGAGTCCCAGCTCTGTGCTAAGCAATGCGGTGCCATGGCACTCCAAGGTAGGGAAGCCCAAGAGAGGGGCATCTTGCCGGGACTTGGTAACTGAGAAGATTTCTTAGATGAAGCACATTGGCCAGGCCAAGGGACAAAGGAGAGGTCTTACTTAAATTGGGAATTGGAATGAGCACAAGCAGTGGCCCCCAAGTTGCCTATCAATAATTCCAAACTCCAGAGAGGGGTTACCCAACCGTGGGGAGTCCAGGCAGTGTGTATTTTGGTGGCTTCATTGCCCTGAGCTTGTTGTGAACAAGCCTCTTTATCCACAGCCACAGTGTGAGGAGGCCCCAGAGAACTTGGGCATTCTGTGCCGTCGAGTGCCTGATGCCCAGATGTCTCCCACCCCTGGGCTGGTCCTGCATGTGTTTCCAGCAGCTGGACCACCTAGATCTGTTGTAAGAGCCAGACTGAGAGGCAAGACCCTGAGTCTATTCCCACCCCCAGCTCCAGCCCAGCTCAGTGGGTATCACTTTTCTCTGTGGGCCTCAATTTCCCCTCCCTGTAGACTGGCAGCCCTCCATATGTTCTTCCAGCTCCCTGAACCTTTGTTTCCCTGCCCCTGGATCACAGGAGAACCACTGCCAGTTGGTCATTCAGATGCTCCAATGTATAAATGCTTATCACAAGGCTGACCAGGGCTGGGCCAGATGCCAGAGACAGGGGTGACAGAGGTGGGCACCACAGTCACAGTCCCTGCCCACTCTGCATATACTATCTGGGGGGAAAGAGGTTAATCAGACCAGACCACCCCCAGAGAACCGTGGATTATAGCCAGGAAGGAAAGTCTGAAGGGAAGTCCAAAGCTCCGTGAGTGGAGACAAGAGTTGTAGTCTAGGGTGGGAGATGCATGAAGCTTAAACACATGATGATCATCCAGAGCCATTGAGATGAAGCCCCATGGTCCAAGGCACCCAGTGCGGGAGGAGGAGGGCCAGGCTTCAGGCTCAGGCCCTGGGTAGGGGGTGGGCTGTGGACTGCCAGGGATGAGGCCACAACCCTGGGGTAGCAAATGTGGCTTCTCTAACAGCCACATCCTTCACTCAGAGAAGAAACCCTGTGCTGAGGGGAGATGACACACATATGGCCAAGGCACAGGAAGAGCGTTTGGCCTCCGCTGGCCATCTGTGGCCTGGGTGGGTCCTTCTACTGTCCACTTGTCATTAAGTCATTTAACAGCCATTTCCTTCACATTTGCAGGGTATTGGACTAATAAAAAACTGTTGGGCAATTTGGCCAGTGCTGTAGGTCATTAACTGCAGACAGGAAGCAGGGGTGCCGCTTCCTTGGTGTGGGCTTGAATGTGTGCGCCTGGCAGCCTCAGCATGCCGGGCACCTACATTATTGCTGGGCTCTGGTGCTCATCAGCCATTTGTGGTTAAGCTACTTCCAGCAGAAAGAGCTCTTCTGAAGGCTCAAGTCTCTTTGATGGTGCCCTAGAAAACTCATTGACTGGCCTGGGGCTGCTCAGTAAGTCAGTGCTGCACCACAAGTTATGTATTGAGCGCCAAAAGTGTGCCAGGGACTGGACTAGGCAGAAAGGACGGAGAAATAGGCAAGACTTAATCCCTGCCCTCCTGCTCCTGGTGGAAGAAGCAGAGTAAGTCTAGGCCCCAGCAAATTAATGAACGAGGTGATTTAAAAGGCTATGAGAAGAGTAAGAAGCACAAGGTAATGGAGGAGAGAAAGGAGAGGGGCTGAGGAAAGGGGCTGCTTTTCCCTCCCAAAGAGTTGGGCATGTTGTGCATGTCTTTTGAGAGAGCTTTGTGGTCAGAGGATGCGGTTGGGCTTCTGCATACTCATTACCACCTTTTAATTTAATTGTTATTTTTATCAAAGTAATACATACAGGTACCATAGTCTAGATTGTCAAATGTGGCCATGTGTGGTGGCTCATACCTGTAATCCTAGCACTCTGGAAGGCTGAGACAGGTGTATCCCTTGAACTCAGGAGTTTGAGACCAGCCTGAGCAAGAGTGAGACCCCCATCTCTACTAAAAATAGAAAAGCTAGCTGGGCATTGTGATGGGCACCTATGGTCCTAGCTACTCAGGAGGCTGAGGCAAGAGGATGACTTGAGGCCTAGAATTTGAGGTTGCTGTGAGCGATAATGATGCCATGGTACTCTGACAGTGACAGAGTAAGACACTGTCTGGAAAAAATAAAATGTCAAATGTGGCCCAAGCTATTAAGAAAGGCAGCAGCCCCTTTCCTGACTTTCCCCCTCCTCTCCTCCAGGTCTCATTCTTGGGAGGCAACCACTTTTAACTGTTAGCTGTCTTTTCTGGTATTTTTCTTCATATTCTAAGTGATGCGTGTACTACCATTTAAATTATCTTTCCATGTGAAGTGTTAACTATTGACTCTTTAATATGGAAGATACAAGGGTCTGCACCCATACTGTACAGGCATACAAAATACTTTCCCTCTTCCCATGAGCTTCCAGATTTCCAGTGTGGGGTTCAGTGGCTATTCAGTGTTTACCTTAGTATCAAAGGCACCTATTCCTCTTAGCTGAGCCACAGCGTGTACTACGATTTATTTCTGTCCAAGAGTTAACAATATCTCCTTTCAACATGGTCAAATATATCAGTGCTGTTTTTGTCCTGGCGACTACATCCTCCTCTCCAGGTGGACTGGTGACTGTCTGAGCCTGGTACACATTTGTTGAGCTATGGCCCTCCTCTCCAGCAGCCTTCTAAGCTGGATGGTCCCAACAAGGCTCCTCTTTGAGAACCTGGCTGCATTCAGCTCTCTCTCCCCCCCCACAGCACTTCTTCTCTTTAGCTTGATTCTTTCATGGATTTTTCCCAAGATCTTTCCTAAATCATTGACTCAATAGAAAAGTCGTCAATAAAATTATCTTCTTTTTAGAATTTACCATTTTTTGAGCTTTGTGTTAGTTACCTAGAGAAAAGTTAGTTTTTACTGAATGTGCACCAGGAATGCCAGGGAGGGGTGGAAATGAGTTTCCAATGGAGTCTGAACCAGAATAAGCCTCCGTGGTCATGAGTCAACCCTTTGTGTTAAAGATGAGGAAACTGAGGCCTGGATGGGGAAGCGAGATGGCTCAGGTCCCAGAGGTTTCCAGCCCTTCTCTTTGTTCACTGAGCACTCAGGCCTCTCTCTCTGGTCAGTGCCCTCCCCAGCCCTCTTCCAGCTGAGTCCTTGCTGCATCTCCCTCAAGACCCAACTCAAATGCCACCTCTTCCAAGATGTCATCCTAGACCAGAGCAGAGTTCTTTCTTTCCTGCCCAACTGCTAGAGTCGTAGCTCTCCCTGGATTTATAGCTCTCCCTGTCAGTAGGCGTAATGTTGATGTTCTGCGCCCATGTGCCCACACACGTGTGTGTGTGTGTGTGTGTGAGAGATTGTGCGTGTATACATGGTAGATAGGGAGCGGCCATCCATCCTACACATCCCTGACGGTGCCTGGCATGGTGCCTGGCATGTAGTAACTATTCAGTGGCTGTTTCAGTGGTGTGAATGGAGGCTTGTTTCTGTAGACTTGCTAGATTCCACCTTTTAAATTGACAAACTCTATTTAGAATTTCAGTAAATTCATGCTTTTCTTTATCTGAGTAAATGAAGTAGAATCTGCTTTTGGAGTAAATAAGGTGCACCCAATTTTAAATGCCTGGCCCCCAACCCCTTCACTAGTTTCTGCTTCTCCAGCCCCTGCCATGTCAGCTCCCCTCCCCCACCCCATCTCCTGCCTTCCCTGTATACTAGCTTGAGTGTAGGTACAGTGACTCAGCAGCCCCTCTCCAAGCTTCAGAGTGGCACCGCCTCCTTCCCTCCTGTGCATGACACACTCCCAAGCTGTGAATGCTGTGGAGGAGCCCCACCATCTGCTAGCTCCTTGTCCTCCTCTGTAGGACACACCTACTGTGTCAGCCCCACCCTTTCTCTACCTACCCCCTGCTCTGGCCTCTAGATAAACCACAGAGTCAGGGCCAGAGGGAGGGCCAGGGAAGAAAAGGTAGGCCAGGCTCAGAGGCCAGCAATGAGGACCAGGAAGGAATACAGGACAAGAGTGGAACCTCTTCATCCATCCTCAGCTCATCACAAACTTCCAGGAGCAAGAAATTCATCTTGAATAAGTCTTGGATCCCTGGGGTCTTAAGATGGGGTTATGTCATGAGCCAAGGTCTCTTTGGTCAGGTGGAGACTCAGTGGAGTGACTGGGTGCCTGAGACCCAGCAGTTCCCACCTGTCCCCACCTGTCACATCTCCCTACTGTTCATAAATGTCCATGTAGCAGCACTGCCTACCCCTCCAGGGCTCCAATCCAGCCTCTGCGTGTGGGAATCCAGATGCAGTCCTGCTTCTACTGTGAGTCAGGACAAAGCATACTCTGAGGAAGGGCCTCCTTTGGTCAGTGCAGAGCACTGATGTGTGGCCTTGGCCGCCCAGAGCCCATCTTACATTTTTTGGTACTCCAGGAGCTAACTCTTCTGTTTTATGGCAGAGTCAAGGCTCAGCCTTGTAACACCCAGCCCCGCACGCTTTCCCCAGGCTTCATGGCCGTCTTCTAGGCTGTCTGGGGTTTGGCCGTTTGGCTCTTTCCCTGGTCAGAGGTGCAGATGCCACAATATCTCTCACCGTCTCCTCCCTCCAAGAAGAGATTGGGCCAACAGGGGGCTGGGGTGATGGGTGTCCCAACCGGCATTGGGCTGAGATACTTACTGGGACCCTACCAGAGATTCCCCCCCTCCACAGTGGGTAATAAAACCCTCTCCTGGCGATGTGAGGCAGGCAGCAGGGACAAGCCTGTTTCATCTGCCCAGCATCCTTGGTGCAGGGGTGTGGAACCCAGGCCACTGTGGCACTGTGGCCAGCTCTTGACAGAAAGCTAAGCAGTGTGCATGGGGCCAGCTCATAGGGAACCCAAATAGGTCCCTTCTTCTTAGAACCTTTTTTACTGTCACTAAGAAATTCATGCCTCTCTGAACCCCTCACTCCAAACATGCTGAGTCTGGGTCCTGGGACAGGGTGAGGGGGTAGACAGGAATCTTGACTTAAGGAGTCCTCCCATGACTCCCCACTGCACTCAGAGTAAGATCCAGAGGCCTTGCCCCCGCTGGCTGGGCCTTGCTGCTCGGCCTGGTGTGCTCTCCTCTCTGCCCTGGCTCAGGACTGTCTAGCCACACGGGCCTTCATTCTCGCTTCTGTCCTGTTCTGGCAGTTCCTTCTTGCCACCCAGACCTCGACTTGCCCTAGAGTAGGCCTCTTATTATTTTCTTCCTCAACACCTAGTTCTTTGCCATCTTAGTTTCTCTCCTAATGTATTGCCATCTGTTTGCTTGTGTACCATCAGTCAAATGACTGGCAAGTTGAGGCCGGCATCCTAGGGCCATACAAGTCTATTTTATGAACTCAAATGATCTGAAAACCCACAGGACTCTGGAAGTAGAACCACCTGTGAGAAAATCCTCCCCATGAAGTGAATGCCCTGAGCCTGGGCACTCTGGTGGACAGGCCACTTCTCAGAGCAGGTCCCCTGCCAGAGCCCATGTGTGAACCAGGTAGTGCTGCGGGGGGCCCTGCGGGGCCCATGGTGATCAAGGCAACTGGGCCCTCCTTCCTCTCCTGTCAACACCAGCCTCTGGACACAGAGGGGCCCTGGCCAGGCATGACTCCCCCGGAGTTCATGGACTGTCCTAGCTTTCACCGAGAAACTCCTCACCTCTCAGGAGAACATATCCTCTGTGTGTTCCCGCTGCCAGTGAAAGCCTGTTCTGACAGTAACACCCAGTGAAGGAAAGATTCAAGATGTGGTACTGGGGTCCAAGGGCATGCCCACATTTTGTGGCTGCCTGTTCCCACCTGTTCTGCTGCCTGGCACCCCCACCAGACCTCAGCGTAAAGTCATCTCTACCTGAAGTGTTCCCTGACACCTATCCTCTGGTCTAGTGGAGGGTAGCAAGAAGGCCTTGCTCCTGGAGCCTCAGGGACACAGACACCCAGGCTCTCAATGGGATGGGTACCCTGCCCCCCCCCTCTGCCCTCACCCTCTCTGGCAGTGATCACTACCCCCAGTATCATTCTGGCATCTCAGGGCCTTGAAGAACAGTCACTGACACCAGAGCTGGTTTGGAGTGCCCCTATCCCGGGCCTTGTACATGACCCTGCAGTCCTTCCATCAACATCCAGGCGGGGAAGAACTTTGCCCTAAAACACATCCCTGGCTACAGAGCAATGCCCTAGGGAGAGGGAGCATCCTGGGGCTATGGGAAGACCCTCTCGGGCACACAGCTCCTAGGGGAGAGCTCACAGGTGTCCACAACTGCTCAGCAGAGATGACTATGTAAGCCCAGGGAGACAGTCACAGTGACTGGCTCCTCTGATGGTGAGGATGATCACCAGCCATACATCTGTCTGGCTGTCCCTTGGGTAACAGGGCTGGAATTAGGGCCAATGCCTCTCACAGTGGCACCCTCAGCGGCTCAGAGAGGCTTTCTCTGGTTTCCTGACCTGGGTTTGGGAAAGTGTTCAGTCCACAGTCTCATGGTGGAGCTCTGCGTGTGAGCGTGCATGTGTGTATTGTGTGTTTGGAATTGTATGTGTGTGGGGGGTATATGTGTCATACGTGTATGTGTGTACGTGTATGATATGTGTGTGCATATGTGTGTGTGATCTGTCTGTGCATGTGGGTGCACGTGTGTGTGTGTGAGGTGTGGGCAGTGGGGAGGATGGATGCTTTCAGAAGAGATGAATCTGGGACCTTCAACCTTCACTTCATTGAAAATAAACCACTGTGGGGCTGGGGAGTGGTGGTGCCTGAGACATGAAGCAGGCAGCCCTCCCCTGTCAGGTTCCTCCGGGCTGTTCTTAGCCTCTGGCTTCCCCAGCACAGAAGCAGGCTGAGGAGGGAAGCTGTCATATCATTGTCAGCGAGGCCCCAGAGGGGTGCCTGGGTCCTGACCCTCCCTGTCTAGGCGAGAGATACCGGTGGCGGCAGGGTTTTTGCAGAGGCCCCTGTGACTACACAGCACTCCAAGAAGAGAACGTGGGATGACTACGACCTGCCAACCCCAGGGTGGGGGAGCAGAGGGCTCAAGGTAGGAGAGGAATCTGGGCACGGCCAAGGAAAAGCTCACTTCCCTTTCTCTTGGTTTCTAGGAACCATGCCATCTAGGCAGCCCTGTGTGGGCCTCTCTGCCTGGACCCTGGTGGAAATGCCTCTCCTTGTCATAGCGGGGCCAGCCCTGGCTGGCTCACAGAGCCACAGAGTCACACCGGGTCCCAGCAACTCTCACTAATGTTTCCAGAGCCTCCCAGGGCGCAGGTTAGGTAGGAAACCTGTGTACACTGGAGAACGTTGGCTGCTGCAGGCAGTGGGAGCAGCTCCGTGCTGACACCCTTCCGCCAGCAGTACTGGGAGCTAACAAACACTTACGGAGCACTTACTGTGTGCCGGAGCTTGTCTAAGTGCTTGACATGCATTAACATATTTAATCCTCCCAGCAAGCCTATGAAATGGACACCATTACTGTGCTCATTTTATAGACGGGGAAACTGAGGCATAGAGAGGTTATGTAACTTGCCCAAGGTCACAGGGCCAGACAGTGGCGGAACACAATAATCTTCCTCCTAGCAGTTTCACGATGCTTCTTCACTGTGGGTAAAGTCCAGCTTCCGCTGGGCTCTAGTGAATCTCAGGTTTTGAGAAGTTCGACATTAGCCTCAGGAACAGAGTGGCTGAGGACTCAGCTCCAGTGATGGTGGGTGGGACAGACCAAGTCCACTTCTCAGGAGAGCCCTCGGGTACCATCCTCTGGCCTCACCATGCACAGACTTGGGAACCTTCCCTTCAGGGTCTGTGCCAGTCAAAGCTGCCTTCTCTGCCTCCTTTCCTGAACAGCAGAGAAGCCACAGGCCACTGCACCCTGCCCCCAGGAGCCCTCCTGCCAGGCTTGCTTCCTGCGTAGGCCTCCTTGGCCACTTCTGCCCCCAAGGATCCCTTCCCCCCACAGTTAAAGGGGTGTCACAGTTGACAGCCTGGCTTTAGAAATCTCTCCTCTTGTCCTGCTGGAAAGAATCCTGCCAACTTCCTACCCTCACTGTAAGAAGGCAGAAGCTGTGCCCTCCAGGCTCTGACCATTTCTGTGGGTGCTCCACACCCCTGCTTCATTTTGTCATCATCTAGTCTGGAGTCCCTCCTTATCTCCTGCAACTGGACCTAGTGCAGTCTATCTTTTTAGGTCTAAGCCCAATATTTTTTCAACAAAAATGCAACATGGGCATAGGCCTGGAGTTTTTTGCCTGTTAATATTTTCTGGAATCCTGATGCTGATGTCCATACCACCCCACCCCACCCCAATATGTTGTTGCTAAATGTATCCCTCTGAAGTCTTCAGGGGCTCATAGGGGCAGCATAGGGCCTCACTGTGAGAAACTATCACACACACCTCCCCCCTCGCCTGGGCCATCCAAATTATGAGTTGAACGACCACTCCACCCAGCAATGTCAAAACTGTTTAGAGCTCCCTAGAAGCGGGTAAGCTGGACAGAAAGGAGATGAAGGGGACAGAGGGAAGAAAAGGCCCAAGGGCAGAGGCTGTCATTTACCTTAGAATCTGTTACAGATAAGGTTCCAGAAAGCACCTCTGAGAATCTGTGAGTGGGCTTCTCAGGTACAAGGCAGGGGGATGTGCTGAGTCAAAGCAAAATGAGACAGGCTTCCTGGAGGACTCTGCAGAACCTCTGGAAATGTGGAGAAGGTAGAGGGAAGCTTTCCCAGACTGATCGGCCCTCAGAACCTGTGCTGATTTCATGGAAGATGTCTGGCCAGGACATGCTCCAGGCCCTACCACAAACCAGCTGGGGGTCTTGGGCCAATCAGAGCCTTCCCTAGGCCTCAGTTTCCCCATATAATGAAGCTCCTAATCTAGGCCTAGCTCTTCAGGGGACTGTTGTGCAAAGGCACAAGGAAGTAAGTCTCTGTGACCAAGAGAGCTTTGCACAAAGCACAGCACACTGCAGGGTGTGCTTACATTTCTAGAAGAAGCCACAGGGGCTGGGCTTTGCCACCCAGAGTGAGTTGCCTTGGGTTTCTTCGTGTATTTTGTGAGCTATTTCTGCTGGGAGCAAAGGGACAGTTAGTCAATAGACAGGAGGTCATTGTGTGGTCTCTGAGCAGGCCTGATAATCCTACTGATGAACACTGATAACCTCACAGACCCTCCCTTCCTGAACTAACTCAGCCAGGCAGTGAACTAGTCACCAAGTACCAGCCCTTCTCATGATGGCTTTGGAGAGGCTCTTGAGAAGGCAAAAATAATGAATGACTGGGCTCTTGACAATGGCCATAAAAATTTAATTTAGCACTTAGCTCAGCTCTAGCACCCCTGGGAACACAAGAGGTCCTTGAGCTACAGCCGCATAGGGATCAAATCCACCTAAAAGACTGCAGTGTTGGGGCCTGGGATTTGGCTACATAGAACGTACAACCTAGCCAGGAGGATGTGGACACTCAGACTGGGGGCTTAAGCCCGTTCTACCTGACTTGAGGGAGCAAGTGGGATTAGAGCCAGACCAAAAATAGCACTGTAATTATAGAACCTCTGCAAGTAAGCAAGAGCCTTCTCAAAGCCTCTCTCCCAGCCCTCCTGCTCCCCTGTGTGAATGGGAGGAATGGTCAGTGGAGTTAATTGTCCTCTGGAATAAGCTTCAAACGGCTTCGTGTGAAATGTTCAAGAACCACCGGTGTGTACTAACTAATTTGGTTTGGACATTCATCACCATCACGGTCACACCATTACTATTACCATGACTATTTTCACCACCTCCACCACCAACACTGTCACTGTCACCACCACCATTAACCCAACCATGACTACCACCATCGCCATCAATATTATCACCACCACCATTACCATCATCACTATCAAGACTATTAATCCTACCATTACCCTTAACATTGCCATCATCGTCACCACCAGTTCCACCACCATTACCAGCACCATTACCACCTCTACCACCACCACCATAAACATCATCATCACCAAACCACTACCATCACGATTACCACTTCCCCTTCATCACATTTTCCATTTACCTGTCACCACACAGAGGCAACATTGCAAAATCCAACCACGAGCCCCTCTCTTCTGTTAACTGTCTGCAGCTCCAAATATTCATTTTCATATCTGGCTGCTCCAAATAAAAAAGATCAATCAAAGGCTGATCATATGAGGCTAGTCATACATTCTCATTTGTTTAGTACAATCCCAATTCATATCTGTTTTCCCTGCTTTGTTATTACAAATTCTCCTCTTTGACGCTCAACTACGCCCTGGTTCTCGTGACAAATTATATGGGCATCTTGGTTAAAACCACATCCAGCTTCTGACTGAACTCCCAAGGACTGGCAGCCCAAGGTAGCTAACCCTGAACAGAGACTGGCAGGCTTCCTGGGACTCTCATAGTGTGCAGATACTAGCTGGGAGGGGTCACACCCCCAAGTCTCTGATAACTAATGATGCCCCTGCCTCCCCCTTGTCTCCCTCCCTCACCTCCTCCTCCTTTCCAGGAAACCACTGAGAAAAGATGAAAATGGCACCAGTGTTGCTGAGTATCCCATGAGCTCTTCACAGAGCAACAAGGGGGTAGATGTGAACAACGCAGTAGTATGAGTCTGCAAGCCTTGGACCTGCTGGCCAGAGGGACACCTTGGTGGCATAGTGGACATGGGAAAGCAGGAGGACATGAGCTGACACTGGGCTTGTCCAGGACTTCATTGCCTTGCAGGCCTCAAGACTCCTGAAGGGGAGACCATCCTCTTCCCAGGCTTGCTTCTGGTCAGCCTGGGCAGGGGCAGCTCAGACACCAGGCTGAGCCTGGCTCACCCTGCATGCAGCACAGGGGCAGCGTCGCCACCTGAGGCCCTCCACACCCTCCTTCTTGCCTGGTGTTTGATCTGCTGACTGCCCCCCAGCTGCTGCCTAAAGCATACATGCTAATGAAGGGGGGGGGCTCTATTCGTCTGCTGGGGCAGGGAGGCCTCCTCCTTTACCTGAAAGAAAGGTGATCCAGGGCCCACTCCCCTGCCTGAAAATCTCCTCCTCCCAGGAAACCCACCTGCTTCTCTGTTGTGTTGACATTCCCAAGAGAAGCCATTGGCACAGCCAGGAGACAGACATCCCCTTTCAAAGGTGCTTCCCACATGTCTGTCTGTCACCCCATCTGTGATTGTGTTTGGTCTTCAGGGCCTGTCTTCTCCATTCTGCCCCCACTGATGTGGAGGACCCTTATGTCCTGACCACTTGCCATGGAGGGCTGCAAGCTCAGCTGGAAAAATCCTCTTTCAAGCAGAAAAGGGGTTCATTGACACTTGAGGGTAGTGTCTGGCCTTCCATGGGCAAAATAACTCACTAAACCCTAAGCCAAGGACCTCCAGACAAGGGCAGGAGCCGCTGCACCTATTCTCAGACTCATTCCCACACCTGACCCCATAGGAACTGATGCATTCATGTGAGCCAGGCCTTACCTTGGTGGGCAGAAGCCACCACTTATGCCAAACCCACTGCAGGCACTCTACGAGGCCAGCACTGAGTCTGCCTGACCCTGTGGTACTCAGACCCAATCCCCCCTTACTTGGAAGGAGGTGGTGTTCTTCCAGTGCCCATCTATAAATGTCTCTTTCCGTGGTCTTATGCTTTAAAAGTACTGAGCTCTCCAGAGTGGTTGCAAGATGAAGGAATGAATGGGATGAGAGGAGAGGAACCCTCCAGGCTTGATAACCACCCCTCCATCCACTTGGCTTTTCTCCCAGGTGGCCACCTACCCCATGGGGCACAGCAGGGAGGGCATGGAGAAAGCAGACTTGTGATTTTGCATGCCTGGCAGATTAGGATGACATTCCTGTCCCTGTGGCTCCTCTCATCACCTCACCTGCTTTCTCAAAAGGAACCCTGTGCATTGAGTGGTTCCACTCTCAAGCCATGTAGGGATTTAGCTGGGTGGACCTGGTTTGCTTCCTAAACCACCAGGTGTTTGGGCCACAGGTAAGACTTTCAACCCAGAGAAGACTGACAGACATATAAACCCATCTCCATTTGGGCAGAAACTTAAAATGTCCTAGTGCTCACTAAGCTGTCAGTGTGTCACTGTCCTGCCCCCAGGTCAGTGGGAGCAGGCTGCAGATGCACCCTCCCACAAAGGGTTTTGTTTTCTCTTCTCTTTTCCTCCTGTGTGAGACTCATTGTAGGTTTGGATTTGGATGTAGCTTTCCCAGTGCGCCTTGGCATTGGCACAGTGCTGCCCACAGCTTTCTTCATTACTGCCCCAGCCTCCAGCCTGGTGAGCACTTTATAGAGCTCTTGGGGTGCAGATCCAGGTGACAAACAAGCCAGAGGATGTGAGTCAGAGGCAGGCAGGGGTGAGAAGATGGTCAGAGGTCTTGGCAGACCCCACCCCAGGTCCACATCCCCTACCAGAGGCCCAGATTGTGCAATTAGCCTAATCCCAATCTGCAGCCTGCTGGTACCTGCAGGACCCCAGGCTGCTCCCTAAGCTGCACCTGGACAGGACCCCAGCCCTGAGTACACCACTTTGGGCTTCACCAGTAAGGAAATGCCTGTGCCTTGGCTAGTTGGGAGCTCAGGAGTGATCAGAAAGCAACCTCAGCCTGAGGGGAGACTTCTGCCTAGGGCATCGTGGAATGCTGGCTGCTTTGCACTTACTCACTAGGTCCCACCATCCCCAATCTTGGCTTAATTCAGGAGGCTCAGATTTTGCAATTAGCCTAATCCTCCAGCCCCAGGTGATTCTCCATGGTGAGGAACCATAGCTGAGCCATCACCATGCTTTGGGGCCTCTCCCCCTTCCCTGAGCCACTGACACATCCATGGTTCCAGTTTGGGGGCAAATTTCCCCTCAGTTGGGCTTATAAAATCTCTTCTCACCTAGTTGTGAAAACCAAGGGAAGAGCCCAGTTTTTGAAAAGGATTCATCAAGGACCAATTCCCCCAAACCTAGAACCAGACATTTGGAAGATGCATCTCATGGCGGACTCCAAGCCCCACCAGATTTTTAGCTTATGAGACTAAAGCAAATTTAAGACTATGTCTGCCTAGTACTTGAGCTTAGACCTCTGATTTAAAATAAATCCACAACCCCTAAACACAGACTGATCCTCAGACTAGTCTGAGCTCAGAGGTTGCCAACGAAATGCACATTCCTTCTCATTTCTCAGATAGACGTTTTTCAGCCTTCCCATAATTGAGCCCAACTTTGGAACTCGGTGAGATACAGGATCTCCCAGAGGTTTTAGGTGTTCCTCAGAAGCTTCTAAGGGAAGTTTTGGAAGAAAGACTAACAGGTTTAAAAATATAAACATATTATATATAGTTCTATATATTTAAAGAGATATCTATATATATATATATAAAATTATTGTACTCTCCGCATCTGTACAAAGTGTGAGTTAAGCTGCCCAGGTAGTGTGAGGTGTGTAATGCATGAGTGTAAATACCCTAATATCTGCCTTCTTAGCCATGTGCTGCGTGTACAGGGGAGGTGACTCTTGTTGCTACGAGTTCTCTCAATGGGCAAATATACAGTCGATGCCGTCTTGTCCACTAACTAGCCATGAATGTTGACTTTGTGCTGAGACTTTTGTATAGGAAGCATTGTACCGGCAGCATTGGGGGTGTGTTGTATGTTACAAGGAAGAAAGTACCATGACTTTTTTATTTTCAATAAAAATATACTTATAAAAATGGCTGTCAGTTGTCACTTGTGGTGGGTGCTGGGCCCTGAGTGTGGGTGGAAAGCAGAGGACAGACTGAGGTGCAAGAAGAGGGGTTCCTCAGTAGGATCCTGCTATAAACCCAGGACTGGGCGAGGTGCCTTGTATGTGTTATTTCTAAGGCCAATCCTGGCCCTCATCACCCCACCCATCACCTTGACCCTTGACTTAACTGAAAATAGGGCAGTCTACCTTCCCAGTTTGCCTGGGACTGAGAGATAGTCCTGAAACCTTTCGGAGATAAAAGCAGAAAAATCTCAGGCACACAGGACAAGCAGGTCAACTGAATTTGATGAGTGCTCAAAGGACTCACAGGAGGCACAAATCAGCTGGCCATGCTGGAGGAGAGAAGGTGGGTAGGGTCAGGCCTCCGAGAATGTCCATCCCTGTGAAGACAGTCTGCTCCCACAGGCTGATCAGAAGCACCCTGTGCTGGACTAGCTGTGTGGAGAATCAAGGCCTGCCCTGCACCCTCGGCTCACCTGCTTGCTGAAGGCAGTGGTGAGCAGGCCACCTGCCAGGTCATTTTCCTCTTCCAGCCTCACCCTCAGATAAGCTTCACCAAAGCCACCATCTACCCCCAGCTCCTCTAGGGGAGAAGTTTCCTGCCCTGGGCTAGGAGGGATGTCGGAAGAGAGGAACGGTTGCCCTTGCAGTGTTGTTGTCCTCATCTTTGGAGTAAAGACACAGGTCTAGAGCTGGAGTGTGATAGCCAAGGTCAAGCAAGGAGACGGGGATGGGGCTGGAGTTTGAACCCAGACCTGGTCGATCAAAGGGACCCCAGACCAGACTACCCCCCACTGGTGTGCTGCCAAGCCCACCACCCCTGCCTGGGCTGCCCATGGCATCAGAGTTAGTTCAGTGAGAGACTACTAAGAGGGTTCTGCATGCCCGGGGTTGGGGCAGGTATTCTTCCCCCCACCCCCACCCCCGCCAGCCCAAAGCCCAGGGGATGGTCAGCTCAGTGCAGGGACTCAGAGAAGGGCCTGTGTCCTAGATATCTGGGAAGTGGAGGGGACCGTGGAAGTTCCTGCAGAGAGCCCCCCACCAGATTCTAGTAGCCGTTTATGGAGAACTGCCATTTGTGAGCATACAGTAGTCACATGGGAGAAGGCAGCCATCGTTACTGTCACTGCCATTGTTAATGAAAGCAGCCTGTGCCATCTGGGCACAGTGAGGGCTCCTCTGCCCACTGGCCACCATGTGGGTCCTTCCTTAGTGATGGTAATGAGTCAGTGGGACACCTGTGGCCTCCTACATACCCCTGTGCCTCCTGGACTGGGTAAGCCCGGAGGCCAGCAGGAGTCTAGGCCAAGAGCAGGAGGCCTATGTACTAGGCTCTGCCCATGTGTACAGAGCCATCCTGGGAAAGTGAGTTGAGGACCAGTCAAGCGTACAGGTGCTGGGAGCTGTCATCACAGAGATGCAGGGTCAGGGCCCATCTAGGCACCTCCTGCATCTTTCCAAACCAACACAACAAACTGCGCTCCAGCTACGTGACAGCTGCTGCCAGAGAGGTGTAAGACACAGCAAGACACACAGGGCAACCCACCTGGTACCTGGTGGAGAGGCAGAATTATTGTCTCGGGCCCATGGGAGCAGGTGCCAGCAGGAGTACCAGAACATGTCACTGAGACACACCACAGGGCAGCATCAGGAAAGATGGGCCCATGAGGCTGAGCCAGCTGTTGTGCTGGCTGCCATGTAGAGCTGGCTCACTTACATGGCCTTGCTATGGCTTCACCTTTGGACATGTTTCCTTACCCCCACCTGGCTAGGGATTGCCCTACTGGACCCCCCTACCTCCCCCTCCTCCAGCACTCCCACCCTCCCCCACTTTAGAAAGTATGTTGGACATTCCATCTCCATCCTGGCCAAGCAGCAGCCTCAGCCCAAGCTCCCGGCGCTGGTATCGGCCTTTTACAGCTCCCACTCTGTGAGGCCCCAGCCCCTGCTGGTGGAGTGGCCCCCAGGCCTGTCCTCCCCTTCTCTCGAGGCTCTCCTGAACACGTGCCCTGGGCTCCTGGCTGCAGCTCCCCATCATTAGTTTACTCTCCAATTCAGTCAGTCCCCAAATACAGAGATTTTCTACCTGCCAGGTGCCACATTGAACACGGGCGTTCAGCTCTCCCACCTGAGGTCCCAGATGGAAACCTCAGAGGTTCCCAACTCCTCAAATCCGGTGTGTCCTACCTGGACCCTCCAATCTGCTCTCCACTCCCTCCCTACTGCCTCTGCTCCCTGTCCCCCGCCACCCCAAGATTTTCCTCGCTCCGCACAACCACAATCTACCCACCTGAGCTGTCCAGAGCCCCCCTGGCAGCTGCTGTGGACCCATCGCAGGCTGCAATCTTCAATATCCCCACCCCTACCCCTCATTGCTCATCCCTAGCTTCCATCCCACCCCACATGCCCCCGCAAACTTCAATAACTATAGGCTCGTGTTCCCTGGTCCAGGCCTCTGCTGGACTTCCCTGCCCTGGCCGGCTTGCCTCTCCCTCCACATTCTGCCTGGCTGCAGCCCATGTGCTCTCCAGGCCCCTCTCAGAGGCTGCCTCTCCCCCCCACCAAACACACATGGAACACATACACAGCCAGTACAATGTCACCCTTTTCTGGGTGGCACAGCCAGCCCTGCGTGCATAGCTGTCACTTCCTGCCCTCCCCTGGGAACCTTTCCAGTCAATATCCTCTGCTGTCTGAGAGCTTCTGCCCACTTACACTCTAAGTCCTGGCTGGGTACATGTGTTGTGTCTAGGGGATACAGAGGGAAACTAGACAGGCCCTGTGTCCTCCGGGGTGACAATGGGCCCACAGTGTGCACAGAGATGATGACACCAGTGTGGAGATGAAGGGACCTTATTGCTTTTAATCCTCCCCTTAACCCAGCACAGAGATCACCCCCAGTGTACAGATGAGTAAACTGAGATTCAGCGAGGTTAGGATCTTACCAAGGATCAAAAACACAATAAAGGGCAGGGCTGCAATTCAGACCTAGCTCTGCGTGGCTGCAAATTCCAGGTCCTGCAGAGCCAGAGAGGCCATCAGATTTCAAACACTCCATTCCAGCCAAATGTGCGTCCAACTGTCTTTCCAGCCCCTGGGAAGTACAGGAGCTGTGGCTAGAGATTGATGGATCCAACATTTATCACCTAACGTGGGCCTTCTGGCAAGACTCGGCCCCTCTCAGAGCCTCAGTTTTCTCATCTGTAAAATGGAGATAAATGCTAGTGGCTCTCTCCTCCATTACCACCTTGTGGCTTTCTTTGAGTACTCCCTGTCATTCTCTATTCCCTTAGTTTATTTTCCATGCATCGTTTCCCTGATCTGGAGGCACATCTTCGGTCTTTCTCCTCAGGGTGCAATGAAGTTCTCCTGCATTCTCCTGTATGTGGGCACAACAGCCTTCTCTGGTTCATGATGGTTTTATTCATTACCAAATCTCCAGCCCTCCACACATCCAAACGTGCTTGGCCCAGGAAATATTTGCTGAATTAATTAATTAACAATGGGTGACAAATTTAATACAATGCACAGAGGCATAAAAAAGAATATAGCATTTTATTTCATATTACTGTTTGGAGTTTTCACCTCACTGGATGTGGCAGATGGGAGGGGAAAAAAAACCCTGAATTTGCAAGTTGATGGTATTGCAAACCAACGCCACACACTGCACTATGGCTACCTGACAGCCCTATGTCCTGCTCTCTGGTTTCGCTAGCAACTTTTGGTTGCCTCAGTCCTTTGGGAATAGATGCTTAGTTTTTTTTTGTTTGTTTGTTTTGTTTTTTGAGACGGAGCCTCAAACTATCCCCCTGGGTAGAGTGCCATGGCATCACAGCTCATAGCAACCTCCAACTCCTGGGCTCAAGCGAGTCTCCTGCCTCTGCCTCCCAAGTAGCTGGGACCACAGGCACCCGCCACAAC
>CAUYQV010113736.1:0-80603 GCA_963574575.1 Galagoides demidoff | reverse complement strand
CTGTGGTATATGTACACCATGGAATACTATGCAGCCATAAAGAAAGATGGAGACTTTACCTCCTTCATGTTTACATGGATGGAGCTGGAAAATGTTCTTCTTAGCAAAGTATCAGAAGAATGGAAGAAAAAGTATCCAATGCACACATCCCTATTATGAAACTAATTTATAGCTTTCATATGAAAGCTATAACTTAATTATAGACTCGAGGTATTACCTCTATCATTCCCATTCTAAAAGCAAAAGGAATTCCAAGCCCAGAAGCAGGTTAAAAATAAATGAAAATAAAACAGCTTTTCATCCCACCATCAGATTGAAAAAAAATTTAAACATTCCTCAGAATAAAAATGAAAAGATAGAAGGTGCTGTTAATTCAAAAGACTAATTTTCTTTTTCTATTTCAAATTAATATGAGAGTACAAATTGTTAGGTTCCATTGTTCTCACTTCCAAGGTAAAGTTGTAGTTGTAAAAAAGCTCCTGACCAGGGTGCGTGTTATACCCCCTCACAAGGATTTTTCTCAAATAAGACCCAGGATGCTAGCTGGAAGGCTATCAGAAGTAAATAAAGAGTCCATGGTCACATTCAATAGCACTCCTGCAAAAGCAGGCCGATAGCACACTCTGTGCTGATGAAAGTGCTCTGTGTTCTAGGTCAGTGATTTCCCAGTGGCTGCCCATGGCTGCATGTGATATTGAGGACTTAAACTGTGGGTAATGTAACTAAGGAACCAAATGCTTAATTTTATTTAATTTTAATTAATTTTAATTTAAATGGTCACATATGTCTACTGGTATTGGACATATTGTCTATGGTATTGGACAACACAGCTCTAAATAAACATCTGGCTAGCGAAAGCCACGGGAATCCTAACTTACATCCCTATGAGTTGAATGTGTTTCCCCTCCCAGATGCTCCTTATAGAGCCTTCTGTGCTGATGACAGCAGCGGCTGGGCACTGACCACCCAGATCCTGAATCCACACGAACACCAGGTCAAAGCAAATCAGCAAAGAAACAGGCTCTTGACCTCCAGGATGCAAGCAAGGCTGCCCAGAAAGTCCCGTGACATCCAGAATCACACAGGACAGTTGGAATTAGGGCCTGTCACACCTGAGAGCACACCGAAATGCAAACCTCCCTTAAAGAGAAAAAAGAAATGTCCTGCCTCTCAGAGGAACAGGTGGAGTGTTTCATTTCTGGATAGAACACTGATAGCCCTAGTGAAGCAGGCAAGACCAGCATGATGTTATTTTATTCCTGTCCTCACTGAGCCATCAGCAGCAATACCACGTCTGAGGTGGAGGCTGGGAACAGAAGTGGGAGTGGGCACTGACAGGGTGTGTATTAGACAGCAAGGTCAGTTTGCTTGAGCACAAGATGAACCCAAAGTAGGCACCATGTGAAAAAGGCAGGTTCTTAGTGCTCTGCCCAGACTCAGGACCCTCCCTCCATCCTTACGGCCCAGATCCTCCCCTCTTCTCACACACACACACAGATGGCAGCTGGCTCTGGCCTCATGGCATGCACCCTCCATCACCCCAAACTCCACACATTCCCCTGTGGTGAAAGCAGTATTGTAACAATGAGCTGCTTCTTTCCCTTTCCAAATTAGACGCCTTCAACAGACCTACCATCCCTGGAACAGAAGAGCACTAACTCCACCGGCACTCTATTCTAGCTTCTCTGACGGTAAATGCCAAAGTGTCTCTCACAATACCTATTTCTCAGAAGATAACTCAGGACATTTTAACATCTTCGACACCAAATTATTAGCACTTTTTCATTTTCATATTCTACTTCTAATAATTTTCTGTGGATTTCTGCACTATTACCCTTCATAATCAAAAAGCACCCTAATCATGCTGCTTCCATTATGGAAGGGGTGCAATTTGATAACTTAGAGCAGTGGTTCTTGACCTTCCTAATGCCGTAGCCCTTTTAAGACAGTTTCTGTGGGTCACGACCCACAGGTTGAGAACCACTGTCTTAGAGAATTAAGAGCAAAGTTAAAAAGAATGGAATGGAGGGAGGAAGTTGGGTTAAAGGACTCAGATACCTACAGCAACAGTTCAGGACAAGGTGTGACCTGAATAGGGACATGGCATTGGGAGCAGAAAGAAGAGACCTACTCATGAGCAGCTCCATCCGAATGGTTGTGCCCTCCAAAAAGCTATGTTGAAATCCTCACTCTAGAGGTGATGGTGTTACGAGGTGGAGCCCCTGGGAGGTGATCAAGTCATGAGGGCTGAGTCCCCTTCAATGGGATTAGTGGCACAGAAAGAGCTTGTTTGCTCCTTCCATCACTTGAGGACAGAGAAGTGCCACCTGTGAACCCAGAAAGGGACACTCACCAGGAACCCCACCTGCCCACCCCTTGATCTGCTACTTCTCAGCTCCAGAACTGTGAAAAATAAATTTGATTTATTTCTCAGAGTAACGGATGGAGTGTTTCATTTCTTGATAGAACAAGGATGGCCCTAGTGAAGCAGGCAAGGCCAGTATGATGTTTTTTTTTCCTGTCCTCACTGTGCCATCAATAGCAATACCACCGCTGAGGTAGAGGCTGGGAATGGAAGAAGTGGCACCAGACACCGTGTCCTGAACTGTTGCTATAGGTGTCTGAACCCTTTAACCTGACTTCCTCCCTCCATTGTATTCTTTTTGACTTTACTCTTAATTCCCCAAGACATTGAATTGTACTTCTTCTATTCCACATAATGGAAGCAACATGGTTAGCGTGCTTTTTGATTGATTGATTGATTTGATTTATTGATTTATTTGATTAGGTTACTTATGAGCTTTCCGTTTCTTCATATTTTGTTATAGCAAGCCAACAGGCCTAAGACTTGGGTTTAGAAAGCACTCTTCCCAGAAACCTCCCCATCCACACCCTGCTTCAGGAGAGTAACCTCACCTCCACTCTTGCCGTGCCCTCTGGGGGATCCTGATCCCAGTGCCCTGTGCCGTTCCAGGCTCTGCCCCTCAGAGCAGCCACTGTGCCACACACAATTCCACTTCTTTTTGCCCAGTATGGCACCAGACATGCTAAGTGGGAACTAGAGCCTGTACATTTATTTATTCACATTATCATACACCACATACTGTCCTTTTATCCCCTCTAGTTCCTCTACCGTAACCCCATTTTCTCACTGATAAAATTGATGAGTAATAACAGAGATTAGCTGAAGATTTTCAGGATTTGATGTCATACTTAAATTAGACTATCCTGGGAATTGTTTTGAACACTGGAGTTCAGTGTGTGTCCAAACAAGAAAAGAGAAAAGGAACAAAATGAAATCTTAAGAGAATATGAGAAAGATGTCCAATTGCTTTAATTCTGTCTTTGGTTTTATTCACCTCCTAGGCTTTCTTTAAGGAATTTATTTGAAAAAAATATAAGTGAACATTAAACTAACTTAAACTTAGATCTTGAAGTGAGCAGTGAATAAAAATCCTTGCAAGAGATACAAAAATTAAGATGAGCTGATTTGCTGTTTTGACTCTGAAGGGCCAAGAGTGGTAGTTGTCTCCATACAGACATGAGCAGAAAACCGGGATTTGTATGGTGTTACCATGACCTCCAAAGGACCTTGGCTCCCCCAGGATCAGGAGCTCGTGTCAGCCAGCAAAAGGCGGCAACCACAAATTAAAAAAAAAAAAAAAGTGCACATTAAAAATACAATGAAAAGAAGGAGAAAAAGGAAAATCATTAAACACAGAAACCATCTGTGCCTCTGCTCCACGCAGGCTTATTTTTCCAATACCTCACATACTTCAAATACTTCAGTAGGACTCCTACGTTTGAGTTGAAGAAAAGAAAAATAACAAAATTCAATATTTTATTAAGCAGATTATCTATATTGACATAAAAATTGGATATTCTTTTTAAAACACAAATATATCTTTTGTTTGTTTTTGGAAGCTCCTTGTGTCTGCTTCTTTGGCCAGACGGGTACCATTCCCATGTTACTCTCCTGAGCTGAGCGTGAATGTGCTTCCAACCTTGGGTGATTCGGTGAGGATTCTTCTAGGCTGGGTCATGGGGCTGTTCTACACTGGTCAAGCTGCTATAAGAAAATAGCATAAAATGAATATCTTATATTCATTTCAGAAGAAATGTATTTCTCCCAATTTTGGAAAGGTCAAGGTTGAGGCACATTCTGCACTGGTGAGAGCCTGCTTTCTACTTCACAGACCGCACATCTCACTGTGTTCTCAGGTGTCCTAAATTTCCCTTTAGGACTCTTTTGTAAGGGCACTAATCCCAATCATGGGGCTCCTACCTCTTCACCTAATCACCTCCATCTTCTTTCTAATACCATCACCTTGAAGGTTAGGATGTCAACCTATGAATTTTGAAGGGTCACAAGCAATCAGACTGTAGTGTAGGCTAAGACTAAACAAAGAAAAAGAGAAGAAGAAAAATTGCGAGTAGACCTTTTAAAAAATCCTTTTACAGGATATATAAATCATAGTGCTAACAATGAGTTTTAAATATATGCCAGGTATCTTTTTGCCTCTTTAAGAACAATCTCTGCCTCTGTAGATGCCTCGTTTATTGAGTATATTTTTTTAATTTAAAAAATGTTCAGTACAATTTTTTTCCTTGATTGCAGAGTTTGAAGATGAGAAACTGAGCAGGCTGATGCAGGTAGAACCTACCAGACTATATTGTATCCTTGCATAAACTCTTGTCATCCAAACTTTAATCAGAATCTGATTGCAGAAGCACTGAATAGATTTGTAATTATGAGTTTATTTCATGGGGTGTGTGGTTTTGTAAAACTTTCACAAAACTCTTTTACACCCTTCCTCTTCATTAAAATGAGTTTTTCTAGGAAATTTTATTTGAAAACATGTGTTTCTAAGTAGATGTTTGTGCTGTGCAAATAATTATGACCTTCATTCAAAAGCAATCCTTGACCTTCTTGTACAATTACCAGACAAATAAAATAAAATAAACATTGCCAATGCACTACAAACTTTGTGTTTATCTGGAAGCAAATGGAACTAAGAGATCATATGTTTTAAGTTTAGTTCTACAATTTCAGAAGCCCTGATCTTTGAAGCTGTTCTGTATTGCTTTAGAAACCTGTGTTTGCTACAGTGAGTCCACAGGGGAATTTTCCCAGAGATCATTGGCAGGAAAACTTCACCAGGTCTCCTAGGATAAATATCTTCCTTCTTCCTTAAGAGAGTTTAAAATATACTTCAACTCTACATTATATAATATTTTACATAGGAATATAAAGTTGATGATTACAGATGCCCACATACTTAAGCAATGAACTCTTAGGCTCTTCCTTCTTGGGTTTAAAAATAGTAAGCTGTTGCCATCACTGTGAATCTTCTGCATGAGCCATTTGGAACCTTGGATCTGAATGAGCCATTTGTCTCCAGGTGCTAAGGAACCAGGTATCCAATGACTTCCTCTCTTTTTGAAATTCCATCCTCATACCCATGGTTAAATTGTGGCTTCTGTGAGTCCCACTGGTTTTTTCTTCTTTCTAGGAACAGTTTTCACGATTCAACAAAATTAAAACATTATTTTAATTTTATTAAAACATTATTTTAACATTATTAAAACAAGCAAAAAGCTAACAGACAATCACTTCTCACTCCTAAGCTACAGAGAGCATTTCTCCACTGCTGTTTGCACAACACAACCTCTTACCATCTCTCTCATGACAGGATGGAGTCACCATTGACAGTTCCAATTCAAAAATCAGAGCATGAGTCCCAAGACAATCTATACAGTATAACTACTTCATGTGTGCCTTTATCATGTTAATGGAAAATAGGTCATCAGTATTATTTGCCAAACCTATGTTCCCTGGATACACACATTTCTTTTTAGTTTTTGCCTAATTCTACAAATACAAGTATTTAAATGTTTGGTGTTCCTCAACCTACAAAATGTTTCACTCCCTTTGCTCAACTCTACACTAGCTGTCCAGAGTTAACTTTATCTATGTATTCACACCTGTGATAATAACAAAGAAAAGAGGAGTAGTGACTTCTGCTTCTCAGGATGTTGGATTTGCATTTAATTACCTTTCCACAAAGAGTGGGGATAATGTGAATCTGTACTTCACTTGTGAAGGTTACCCTTCTTTAGTAGCAATAACTATTTGAAATGCAATGGTCATTACACAGGTAAAAGAAAGGTTCTAACTTCATCAAGCATAAGGAGGGAGGTATCTGCCAAGATAGTTTGCAAGAACGATTGTCATGGGTTGTGACAGGACTCTGGATCTTTTGCTAAGTTTAGAATCCCCTCAAGCGTATTGAGGTTCAAGTACCATTAACTCTTGGCAAAATTCTCCTTCCTAATTCAAAGAACAAAGGATTACTAAAGCTCATGAAAAAGCTTCTCAAATTTCAAATAGCTTTTAAAAAACATTTAATGAGTTAAGAGTAATTGAATCAGAAACATATGGATTAAATTTTTCTTGAAATTCATAGGAGTTTAATATTAGGAGAGAAGCCATTCAGTAAAACCCCTAAAGACTAGTCAATCTCATTTTTTTAAAATACCAACTAGTAACACTCTGTAAACTTTCATCACCACCCATTTTTCTTTATCTGAAAAGTTTTGTGGCTTGAATGGTTTTGTGTGGACTACAATTCTACCAATAGATAATGTATCTGTAGATGGAAGAATTCAATACAGCAAATGCTTAGAGCCTCACAAGATTTATCTTCTTACTTGCCTCCATGTAATGCAACTATGTAATAGCCTCATCCATCTAGAACTGGGTTTTCAACCTGTTTAACCAATATGAACTTTCTTTGATAAATCTAATCACATGCAGATTCACACTATGGTTAGGTGAGGGGCAGGAAACAAAGAGTCTTTGTCTCCATCTATGGTGGCTTGTAATCAACCCTGTGGGATTGCAGAACACAGTTTACAGATCTTTGATCTAGAATCCATCCAAGAATGAGGAACCACAAACTAGAAGGAGGAGGAGGTGATTTCTAAGAAGTCAAAATGGACATTACAGAGATTGTGAAATTATTAGAAAATTCTTTGATCAGAACAATTATATTCCTACTTTACAAACAATTCTAAAAAGTTTGATGTTTATTGTTTATATTCACAGAAGATTGGCAGTGGCAAATTGGAAGAGCCATAACTATAGGAAAGAATTGATGGGAAGGAAAGAGAAAAAATATATAAAATCTATATAGTTTTTAAAAGCTTTGTTAAGTTTCTCTCTTTAGGTTTGGGGGAAATGATCTATTACCTCAATAGAGTTTCAGAGTATCGCTGAATCAAATACAATATGGTGAGTAGCATGCATAATTAAGATCTCAGCATTTATGTTCATAAATATTATAAAGCAATAGAAAACATTATAGCACTACTACTCTTTATTATATGTAACGTACAAACCCTTTGTTGTAGGCTCCTAACAAACAGTAAATATGCAGTGGTACCATCTGTTCTATGCTTAGATTCCCTTGCAACTTCTTCCATACAAATTTCTTCTACAACTTAATTACATAAAATAGGGAGAAGTCCTCATCAGTAGGGGCAGTAACACTTGGATCTCTGTGGTTTCGTAAGGCTATGGTAATAGCCAGTACAGATGTGGTATAGCATTCATTCCTGTAACTACAGACAATACAAAACTCATCTACATCTATGTTTTTAGACATAGGGAATTCTTTTTGGAAATGTGGCAGCAATGTGTTAGGCGTATTCCTAGCTGGAGACAGATGCAACAGTCAGAGTAACACAGAAAATATGGATCCAAAAAGAAATACCAAATTCCCTTAGGGTAAAAGTGGGCGTATCATCTTGGCACAGGGCCAGGTCTAGGTGGGGCACAAAGACCTGTGGAAATTACTAACAGCAGCAATTTGGACTTCTACACATTAAACCTTAGAACATAATAATACAACTTATGCCTTCTTTGATAATACCACAAGATGGGATTCCTGGTGGAAAAAAGAAAGCTAAAATGATGTTTGAGATTTCTTTATTTAGATGCATAGAAATATGAATCCCAGGGCTTAGATATTTAACTAAAATATATTCTTTAGAATATTTTAATTCTGGTGATATGAATGTTACCAAGAAAGGCTTTCTTCATTAGAGAGAAATTCCAAGCTACTGAGGGGTTCTGCAAATTATTCCCCTGAGGTTTAACCTTTTACAATCACTTAGCATTGAATCCCCACAAAAACTAGAAACCCAAGTGGGGGGTAAACTGGAAAAAATAAATACAAGGGCACAATGTAAAAGTAATGCAATGTATTCCTTGTCCAAAACTTATTTTGTAGCAGAAATAGGGCTATTTCTATGGATTTAAAGATTTTGCAAAATAACCGTGGCGAATTCAATGGCACTATCTCTTTCCCTTAAAGCCCTAACACCTATCAAAGAACTCTGCCAATTTCCATCCCAGCACAACAAAGACCTCACTCTCCTTGAAGCTCAGCCAAGATCTGGTCTTCTGAGTTGAATGTCTGCATAGAGGCTGCTGCCAAATGTCTTGAGCCCTGGAACCTCCCACGAGAGTCCTGACTGCTCCTGGCCCGGGCTCTGCAGCCTGGTCCTCCAGGAGGAAGGCTATTCTTCAGGAGCCTGAAGTTCCAGTGACCTTCAGCCCTGAGAGAGCTGGGCGTAGAAAACATGTTATTTTGCTACACTGTACCTTTAGTTTGACAATAATAGGAGACAAAACTGTGATTCTGATGTTGAAAAGAAAAAGGTCAATTTGTGACTAATGCAATACAAAAGAAAGAATGCTGAAGGAAAATGGTTTTGAAGACACCATGTACTGACAAATTTAACTGCCGTGGGGAGGGTGAGCAAGAGGTTTTGCTGAGTTAAAAGAGAAATTTATTATTTTTCTCTTTCTGTAGTTTTCAATTTCAACAAGGTTTAGAGAAAAGCAACACCAGACACTTGTAGTCAGAGATTTTCACAGGAGACGCTCAGCTAACCTTTCTCTCTCTCATGGTCAGGTACTGAACTGCTATTGACAAAGTTTGTTGGGGGTGTTTTGTTTTGAATATTCAACATGTTACTTTCTGGAGCGTAAAATGCCAGACTACCAAAAAAAAAAAAAAATTCAGAGAAGAAAAATGCATAGCCTTTAAAAAAAATTGTGTTAAGCTAAATCTTTATATAACAGAAAAACTCGTGTTCTAATATTCTGAAAGCTCCAATAACTTTTTATGAGGAAATCTGAGAACAGCAAGCTGAAGAAAAGTGCTTGGGCACAAGTGGAGAGGACTGGCTGTGTTAGAGAGAACTTCGCCTCCTGTGATAATCAGAGATGGAACAGACCAAAGGCGGCATAATTTTCTGTACTATTTGAATTGCTCTAGCCTCTGGGTAGAAATCTGCCCATTACAAACTGGTGCTCCAGCTGCAGACTGTTTGCAGACTCTGTCCACATTTGGAAAATCATTTAGCATCACTCACAGCCAGAGCTCTGTGTGTGTGTGTGTGCACGCGTGTGCGCACACATGCATTTTTACTAAAGTAGTGTGGCTCACATTTAGAAATAAAATAATACTGAGTACTTAAAATTGAAAGCAAGAATGTCCTGTCTCCTGCACACCCCACCCAGCACCACTAGTAAGCAAGCAACCGCTGTTCACAAGGCTAGCATTGTCCTCTGGCAGTGAACTCCCTTTCTCTGAGAATAAGGATTTTTTTATTCCTCATTCCCGATTATCTGTTACCTGTTGACTCACATTCACAGCAGATGAAAATTTAATTCACCTGATCTAACAAAGCCCTAGTTCTGTTTTTTTAAATTTCTCCACCTTTGTAACCTCAGATAATACATACTTGCCTCTTTTTCTTGTTCTTACTAAGTCTCCTGGGGGGCACAGTTGTAATCATCACTTGACCTCTAACAACTACAGGGTAGACAAAGCTCTCTAAGTGAAAAACAATTCAAAAGCAAGGCCTTGCTGGTCCACCCCAGGCTGCATGGATCTATTCTCTGAACCATAAAAGCTCTGCAATATACAGCGGTTAGATTCATTATATAGTTACCAACCTTTAGCAAATGGGTAAAATGAATCAATTATTCTGTAAATTGAAATGTAACAGGCTGTTCATTGCTGCCAAGGGGCGGGGCAATGCGATCTCCCGGGGCGCCAAGTGCACAGGTAACAATCTGGGCATCTGCTAATGAGGAAGGGAGGTATAGAGGAGCTGTGCCCGGGAAGCCTGGGAACTGCTAACTTTAGAATTCTCTGCCACATGCCCTCTCACTATCTCTTGAGTCACCTTAAACTATCTTTAAACAGGTCTCCACACCAGAAAGGCCTTATATTATGAAAGGAACAAAAAGGAAGGTCCCCACCACCTCTTGGTGGTCCTTACCATTCCCACTAAGCACAACCAGTGCTATTCTTCCTCCCCACAGCAGCTTTATTGGATAACAGTAGTATGCACTCTTGCCCTCCCAAAGTTTTCTGGATCTTTAACCATGAGTCACTTGGAAATAACTGTTCAGCCTAAATCAGCCCTGTTGCTGTCCTCTGGCCTGACTTCAGCCTGTTCCTTCCTCTGTAGTATGTGGGTCGAGAAGTAGCTTCTGGACAGAACTCCGTTAGTCACTAATCATATGGCCTTGGCACATCACATAAACTCTCAGAGCTGTGGTTTCTTTGCGTGTGATTGCTTTTAATGTCCAAGAGCAACAGGAAAATCAGAGAACTATAGAATCTTAAATGTGGGCGAAAAGTCTCAAAAGTCTTAAAATTCCAGCTCTTTCTAAATGCATAAATCCTTCCCCAGTGTCCCTGGAACGTGTCAGTTAGTGCCTGAATTCTTATAGTAATGGGGAATTGAAAATGATACTTCAAGTGTGGTCTGACCTGAACAGAGAACAGTGGGATTATTAACACCCTTGATCTTGACACTGTTCTTCTATTTAAAAAAAAAAAACAACAACAACTAAGTTTTCACTATATTCATATGTATTTCTTGGCTGATACATCATACTTTTGGCTCATTTGGTGCCTATGGTCACAGAAAATAATGAGAGTTATCCACATGTACACACACGAACACACACACGTATCCCTTCTCCCACATTCTGAACTTAATGTGTTTTCTTCCAAATGCAACTGCTTCATTTTTGTTTTCTAAATGGTGTGTTGCCTTTTGTTGTTGTTTTTCTCTGGTTAAGCAGGTTTATGGTAAAACAAACAAACAAACCAAAAAACCTCTTTTTGAAGATTACATATGAAGGGAAACATCAGTTATACCAGTGTTATATTCTGTTTGCACCACCTTCAAATCTTTTTCTTCTCTACATTTGTGTGTTTCTGTCAGTGCACATATACTAACTCTTTCTCTTTCTGACACCCCTTCCCCAAATAATGGCACATTAGATTGCATTTGAGAGAAAATCCCATTTCAATAAATTGATTTATTTGACAATGGGGATTTTAAATCTGTGTGTCTCTGAGGCCAGAGGTAGGGTGGGCTGAAGGGTTTACTGCTGCAGGGCTCAGCCATGTCACCAAGGGCCTGCCTCTATTAGCCTTCTCCACTCTGTTGTCTGTGGCAGCAGCTTCATCCAAGGCTGTCTCTTTTTCTTATGGTATCAGAATGGGTAGGTACTAACTGGGACAGCTGTGTGCATATTCATACCCAAGGAGAGGGACTGAGAGGTATTTATGGAAATTCTCCTAGGAGAGCAAACTATTGTCAATACCACAAGTTTCCAGCAAACATATTCTCCCAAATCACTCATTGACAGAAATTACTTGTCCACCTCTGAAGAATCACTAGTTGTACCCAAGTGATGGGATTATACTGATCATCAGTTAAGGACTTAATCACTCCACTCCTAGGGCCAGAGGTAGAGGTAGCTTCTCCCTAAACTCATGAACTTGAATGGACAATTTCTAAACAAAATTTATGAACAAAATTTACTAAGGAAAGAAAAATAGATTCTGGTAAAGTAACAACAATTTGTGCCATCCATTTAAGATATGTAGGTAGATGGATGGGTGCAAGAAAGGAGGCATAGATGGATGGATGGATAGGTAGACAGACAGATACATGGATAGAGAGATAGGTAGATAGACAGATACATGGATACATTGATAGAAGATCAAATGAGAAATTTGTTATGATCTGCTTTTTAGCAACCATATTTCAAAAATATTTTGTATGTCCACCTTCATTCTTATTTTATTTATTTATTTAGACAGAATCTTATCTGTTGCCCAGGCTAGAGTGCATTATCCTCAGCCTAGCTCACAGCAGCCTCAAACTCATGGGTTCAGCCACCCTCCTGCTTTAGCCTCCCAAGTAGCTGGGACTACAGGTGCCTGCCACAATGCCTGGCTAATTTTTGTATTTTTAGTAGAGAAGGGTCTTGCTCTTGCTCTGACTGGCCTTAAATTCCTGAGCTCAAGAGATTCCCCTGTCTCAGCCTGCTAGGATTATAGGCTTGAGCACCTCATCCAGCCTCTTACATCATTTTAAATGATAAATAATACCCTGGTGTGACCATGACTAATTATTTTAATCAGTCTCCATTATCAAACTGTTAGGATGTTTTCAATTCTTTATAGCTTATGCCCAATGCTGAAAAAAGATCTTTGTGTACATTATGCATGCTTTCTGAAACAATTATCTGCTTACTTATATTTACATTTTTAAAAATATAATTTGTGAGTCAAAGGATAGGAACATATAAAATTTCAAGACAGTTTTCCAAGAAGGCTATATACATTTATTTTACTGCCTATAGCTTATGAAACTGCTCATCTAGACTCATATTCACCAAAAAATCTATTTTAATGGATTTGATATGATTTTTACCTAAAATCTAATAGAAGAAGAAATTATAATTTCTGTTCATTTATTTGGCGTGCTATTATTTTGGGATTGGACATCTGGACATGTGTGATTATCTTGCCTATTCTTTCTTTTGCCTATTTTTCTAATATGTCTTCATATTTCATAGAATTTATAAATGCTTTGTCAGTGTTTAACTTCTGGTATATTTGTTGCACATTAGTTATTCCTTGTTTGTCCTTCAACTTTATTTATGGTATTTTTGCCATATGAAGATAAAATGGTGCAATGTAATTAAAGTCTGTTGCTCTTGTTTTATATTGCGAACTTTTAAGTTGAAAACAAATAGGAACTCAAATATTAAGTTTAAAATAAATAAAAACTCCATATGTACTCCAAAATGCCATTTACACATTTCAAATCACTGAAAATTTTTTTTTGTTTCCCCAGAAAATGATTCTGAGTACCTGGAAAAATAATGGATCCCAACCTAAAAGTTTTCACCAGAAAAAGTTTTGGAAAAAATCAAACATTTAAATTTAAAAATCTATAAAACTGTTAGAAAGAAGCCTGGGAGATGTTTATATCATCTTAAATTGGGGAAGATTTTCAAATGTATTATGAAACACTGAAGTCAAAAAGAAATTTTCAAATATAATATTAAACCCTGAAGACAAAAAAAGAGTACAATAAATTTTAAAATAAATTTAATAATTTTAAAATATGCATGTTAATAAAGAATTATGTCTTGTGCCTGGGAAATGAAGTAAGACCCTGTCTCAAAATACAAAAGAAACAAAAAAGTCACTATCAATAAAAAAAAAAGAGCTACATCAAAAGGCCTATATGCCATACGTATATCTTTTGACCTAGGGGAGGCCAAGATTCATCCTATAGCCATGTCACACACACAGACTTAGTACTATGACAGCTCAGGATTGCAACATGTGATCACAGTCATAAGAGACTAGTTCCATGGCTTGTGGGCCATTCATTGTTAACAAGAAGCTACTCAGCATTACAAGTATTGAGATAAGTCTAACTGTACTGATAGGGACAGTGTTTGAGATACGTTCTTAAGTAAGACATAAAGGGTAGACAGAGGCATTGAAGTATTCTGTTACCATTCATACAAATAGCAACAATGAAAGCCACGGACTTTCTGTGGAAGCAGATGCAGAACCTGGTGTCTGTATTGCCCCCAGTGACAGAAACTGAAAGGTTAAGAGACAGGGAAGGAAGGTGACTTATTTTTATGACAAACTCTCTGTACATTATATTCTTATTACCTACTCAAAAATAACATTTTTGAGAGATAAAATGATACATTTTTCTTATACTTAGTTCCTTTAAATGGTTGAGTCTGCTTTTCATCCTTTCTTTTGTACATTGATGTACATTCCTGACACTATACCCATTCCATTTTACCACAGAGTATTAAACAACCTATATTATGATGTAGTAGGGCTTGTTCCCCCATACATTTGTGGTTTCTTTTGGAAATTTTTCAATATTCAAAAATGTTTACTTTGACAAATACCTTTCATAAGCCTTTATCTTGCTGAGAATTTAATTGGAAATAGGTAAAATGTGTAATAATTGGTCAAGAAATTGTAACCAGTTCCATGAACTCCTACTTAGAATCCTTTTCATTAACTAACCACTTGACCCTTTGAGTTGTTTTCTAGAAATAATGGACTCCTGGTCTCAAATGATCTCAGCCTCCCAAAGTGCTGGGATTATAGGCATGAGCCACCATACTGGGCCTGAAATGAAGATTTTTCACAAGTCAAAGGAACGATTCTGAAGGATCTTGGGAAGACTTGCAGATACAAAAATTCACCATCCTGCACAAGCTTTCCCCCATGCAGGTAGTCCCCTCTGAGATATATACCATGACCCGTCCCAAGGCATGTGGCCTCTCCTTTAAAAGCCCAGAATCTCTGTTAGTCAAGGAGATGGATTTAAGGCAGCTTCTCCCATTCTCCTGGCAAGACATATGCCTTATTAAAAATTCCTGTCTTTCTTGGCAATCCTCCTTGTCTCAATAATTGGATTTTTGTGCAATGAGTAATTGGACCTAGACCAAAAACCCCTTGTGGTTTCAACAACAAAATGACATGCTAAAAATACTGAATCTTTCCATCAGAAAATGTAGTGCCTTTCTGCAGTGATAAAAATGTTCTATTATTTTCCTTACACAGGTTGTGGTTTCCTACGCCTAGGACATATAATTTCTTGCTATGTTTATCCCTGAACATCTTAATTTTTGTGGATTTGGTGCTTGAGTCTTCTTTTTGTATCACATTTCTGGATGATTTTTTTGTTAGTTTATAATAATGTAATTGATTTAGATCGTTTTTTAAATTATCTAACTGCTGACTGCTGAATTCTAATAGTATTCTTCCTCAATTCCTTGGATTTTTGTAGGAGGCAATGGTATCATCAGCAAAAATTGATGTTTGGTTCTTCATTGTCTATATTTAGGGCAATTGTTTTGCTTATTTCTCCATTTGCTATGCTTAGTATTTTCAGATAAATTTAAATAGTAATAATAGACAATAATAGTAATGGACACTCATTACTTATTCCTGTCTTGATGGAGATGTAGCCAATATCCTTCTCTTATGCAATACACATCTATCCATATGATAATAGCCAGTAGAGTTTTATAACAAGCATGTATTAAAAGTCAACCCAGATGAGTATCGCAAACAACAATGTAATGCATATTTCAAGATAGCTAAAAAAAGAAGATTTTGAATGTTAGCACAACAAAGAAGTGATAAATGTTTAAAGTGATAATGTGGTAACTAGTCTGATGTGACTGTTATCAGAAAAAGAGGGTCCTGCCACTTGTCCCTGTCTCGCCAGTATGCAGAGACAGGGACAGGTCCACCAAACTTTACTTGTCAGAAGGCCAGCAATTTTGGAGAACAATGAGGGTAGCCTCTCCAAGACTGTTCTCTCCTTCCATTTCTAAAACCACACTTTTATACATGAAAAAACCATGTTGGGTGGTGCCTATGGCTTAAAGGAGTAGGGCATCAGCCCGTATGCTGGAGGTGGTAGGTTCAAACCCAGCCCTGGCCAAAAACTGCAAAAAAACAAACCAAACAAACAAACAAACAAAAAAAGTGTTAACCCTTATCTTAAATAACAATAATTGGCATAACCCATGACCCAAACAACATTTCTAATTTAAAAGTTAATCTGCTAAGTTAATAGCCTCAAACTACTTTTAGATATACATTTTTATATTATAGATGAATTTGCAAAACAATGAGAATAGGAGACATGAGGTGAAGGTCACGTAGGAGCTAAACCAGCCAAACCAGCTGTGTCATCTCACCCTAGCCTGACTGTCTCCATCTTGTTCTCACTACAGCGCTTTCATGATCATTATGCAATGTACGTGTATATGTGCACTGAAAAATCACCCTGCACCCCGTAAATATGTATGTACACTCAACACAAATCATCAATAAGCAATAAAGAACAAAATTCACATGAGCTCTCTCTATACTGAACACATAGCTTAGGAGAAGAAGACAGATAACAAACAAGTAAATTGATAAATAGGTAATTAAGGCCTTTCTTAGGTAAAAATGGTAGAGGGTTGTACATAGATCCTGTTTAGATAAAGCATCAGGAAAGGCACCTGTAAGGAAGAAAGGGCAAAAAGGAAAGTACACTTGAACTCTCTGAGTCTGGAAAAGTGTGTCTATACTACAAAGAGGCCAGTGCGGCATGGACAGAGAACAGAGAATGTGAATGGATGGTATTGTCAGCTGTAGTGAGGCTTCTAAGCCCCAGTCTGAGGTGGACTTTAAGTCATTAAGGGAAATGCAAAGTTATGGCAGTGTTTTAAGTCAGGGAAGGATATGATGATATTTAATCACAAAAAAAATTATCTTCTTCTACTGCAGTGATTCTCAACCTTCCTGTTGCCGTGGCCCTTTAACACAGTTCCTGTGGGTCATGACTCACAGGTTGAGAATCGCTGCTCTAGTGTGTTAACCTTCTTGAATGGGGTAAGAGGTTAGAACAAAAGAGGAGAAGAGACCAGACAATAATGGCTCCGATTAAAGTCAAACGTTAGATGCAGTGCACTCGGGATAGGTCAAAGTATATTCAGGAACTTAACCATGCAGGCCTGAATATGGAAGAGTGTGGAGTCCTTTATAGAGAAGAGAAAGACTTGGTGGGCAGCAGAATTGGAGGGGTGGGGTCGAGAGTTCAGTGTTGAGGGTGTGGATGAGACAGGATTGCTCAAAAAGAAAGTCCAGGACTGTGTGTGGCCACACTGGAGCTCTCAACAGGCAGAGGCTATTAATGCTAGGGTGTCCCGCTAGAGCTTGCTTGGCAGAAAAAAAGTACAAGGGGCACAGATCATCCTGAGAAATCTGACTTTGATCATAAACTCAATGGAAAAAGTCCCGAGAAGTGCTTAATGGAACCCAGAACTTGAAACTAGAAAAAGTGGGGGAAACAGGTACTAGGGTGTCATCAAAGTTAGCATTCTGATAAAAGGACATGACCACCTGTGTTGGAGGTTGAGGAGCGAGGCAGTAGGAGGACTGGGAGCTGCATTGGATGAGCCACTGGGAAGTAATAGGCAGCCTTGACAATGGCCAGCTGGGGCTTTGTAGAGTGTAAAGATAATTTGAACACTGTTCCCGAAACCATCGACCTCTGTCTGTGATGATCTGGAGTACAGACAATACACAGATGATCCCAACAAGTGTTTCACTTTTTCTCTTATTACTGATCTTGCCCTCAGGCCAAACCAGACTCATGTTTGTGTTTGGAGAGATATGTGTGTCAACCCCTTCGTGCATGTTTAAAGCAGTGGGTGACAGCAGAAAGGGCATTGGTTTTGGAGTCAAAAGATGAAGCACAGCAGAGCCAAAGAATGAGTTCAAAGCTAACAAGATTTTCATGATCTTGTGAGATCCTAAACACAGGCAGACCTACCATAGGGGACAGGTAACAGTGTAAGGAAGAGGATCTATGGGCCATGCCCCCTGCTCAGAGGCTTCCACCACACTGGCATCCCAATGAATATGAATTTCAGGCTTGTTAGAATACATCAATGTTGCCTGAAGGGCAGCAGCCCTAGGGGCAGTAGTGATGCTCCAGTGGGAAGCAAAACAAGAGAGTATGAACATGGCAGCCAATGTGAGGTACTATGGGCAACAGACTGGTCTCCAAGCTTAAATCTGATGGCCTGTTTGGAAAGTCCAAAGATTATTGGAGGCAAGAGGAATAGAGCTATACGTATCACTAGAAGATGGAGAAAATTTTAAGCTGTTAGATAGGCTGATACCCTTTATTCATGTTAACCATTGATTGTAAAAGCCAAAGTGTAAGGCAAAGCAAAGTATTGGCATTTACATGTGTCATCATGTCATAACTCATTCAGGCTGCTGTTGCAAAATACTATAAACTGAGTGGCTTATGAACAACAGAAAGTTATTTCTTAGAGTATTGAAAGTTGCAAAGTATAAGATCAAGGTGCCAGTAGATTTGGTGTCTAGTGAGGACCCTCTGGTTGATAAGCAGCTTCTGGACATAATCTCACAAAGCAGAAGCAGCATGGAAGCCCTCCAGGTCTCTAACCCCATTCATGATGGCTCATGACCTAATCACTCCCACCTCCCAACACCAGGTTTCAACACAGGAATTTTGGGAGGATACACGTAATGAGTGTACAGGGATGTCACACTGCACTCCTGCAGCACTTAGCACTCAGCACAGGCTCTAGCAGGCACTGAAGCACCAGGAGACTCTGCTTCTCTCCTCAGGGAGCTTACAGGAGCGGGAAAGAGGAGTGGTGAAGCCGTAATAGCTGGAGCAAAGCCATAGTAGCCTTAATTTTGTGAAGGGAGCCAGAGAAGGAAATGAACAACTGTAGAAGGCTTCAGAGATGAAGTAGAATTTAGGCTGAGTCCATAGAAAGGCAAAGCTGGGCACTCCCAGGCCAAAGGAACATGTGAGGCAAAGGCACAAAGATAGGGCCAAAGCAGAATTGGCTATGTTAGTTGTTCAATGTTATTGAAATGGAAGGTGCACAGTGTAGAATAGGAGATGACTTTGCAGGTCTTGGCTGCAGACTGAGGGCCTTGGGGGGCATTTGCTTAACAAAGTGAGAATTGGAAGGAGGTTGCTTGACTTCCTTCTAAACTCTGATGTGAGTTTTAGGAAGACCTCTCTGAAGCCCTCTGAGAGGTGGGCCAGCTTTGCCCAGTTCCAGAATGAAATAATAAGGGTGTGTGTCATGGGGGCATGGGGTGGCATGGTGCAGAGCCACTGCTGAAGCCTCTTTATCAGATGCACCAACATTGCCTCCTATTCATCTTTTGAAGACTTGACAGGCCATGTTTTTTGTGATAATTTGAGAACACACTCATGCCACATGCTATAGGGGGTGCTACCTGCCCTTTGGGGGCCTCAGTTCTTCAGTTTCAGTCATCTCCCTGCCATCTGAGGGAAGCTCTGGGAAAACGCCATAGCTTTTCTCTAAGGGGCTCTGTTCATTGTGTAATGTTGCTAATGTTTTTTATCAATAGAGTGAGCTAGTTATTGCTTTTCACCTTTGGAAGCAATGTCAGCACCCCTGCCATTATCTTCCACAGCACTTCTGTGATGGTCAGTACTCAGTAAGCATCACACATTGACTTATACAGCCCTCACCAATCAGTCAGAAAGGCCAATTAATTTATGTCGGTTAATGGGAGGTGATAAATGGAAGTTCAACATGAGGAGGCAATCACCTCAAATAAATTTTGACTTCTGAGAGACAGGCCAGCTTCAACCTCAGCCACTTTTATGGTGCCTGGGCAGATGCAAATGTTGTTCTAAATATATACTGTAGCCCTGGCATGTGTGTTTGCCCCAATAACCTATGGGGTGGCTACTATTGTCATTTCTTCTTTACAGATTGGCAAAACAAAGGCATGCAGAGGCCGAGTAACTTAGTCTGGATCACACGGGGATTAATTCAGTTCATCTGGGCTTCAGAGTCTCTGCCATTGCTGACCATATCATGTGCAACTCCATGCCTGACACAGAACTCTAAGCAGGCCTACTGTATGTAGAGATAGAAGTGGTCAGGGGAAGAGTCAGGTGTTAAAATTTCTCTTGGCCCTAACGCCAAGGGTTTCCACAGGTCCTGCTTAATCAGCTTTCCCTTATAGACATAAGTGTCTTCACTAAAGGCTGACTTTGTCAGATGCAATTATTTCACTACTGAAAGACAATCACTGGATGAGAAACGTAATCCAAGTCATATGATGGCTTTCAGCCAATCATAGCACCTGGCAGACAGTGCCCTGTGCTGTATGGAATCATTAATAAAACAAGTGATGAACATATGCCATGAAATATTTCAGGGTGGGGATGATGATTACCTGAGGACAGGACTCCACTGGGTAAACTATAGAGTTAATGACTATCTTACACACCCAGGAGGACATTCTTGGCCCCCTGAGAAGCCCATGGTTTTCTCCAAATCATCTTCTAAGGAAGCCTCATTTTGAAAAAGGGTTCCCGCAGATATATTTTATCTGCCTTTTGTCATGTGGGCTTTGTTTACTAAATAGTAAAGGAAAACTTCAGACCTTCCTGAAACTAATGTGACATATGACTACCATCCCAGGAGTACGTCTGTATTTGATTTTATTTAGTAGCACATTTGTCAATACTCAGTGAAATGGTTTTGGAAATTATTAGTTTCTTCACCAAGGTTTGGATAATATGCAATCACATGTCACCTGAATTAAGGAAAGATTTTAGTTTAACAATTGGACTTACTTAGTAAAAATAGAACTGGTTGTCCTAAAGGCTAAAGGTGATTTTTTAAAAAAATTCATTTGTTGAAAAAAAAGAAACACCGATAACCATAATAAGTGAGATATGAAAATCTAAGGGAATAAATAAAAATCTGGGGCAGTGCCTGTGGCTCAAAGAAGTAGGGCACCAGCCCCATGTGTTAGAGGTGGCAAGTTCAAACCCAGCCCTGGCCAAAAACTGCAACAACAACAACAACAATAACAACAAAAATTTAAAAAAAAATCTGATCAGAAACACCAGCCAGTTCATCCCTTCCTGTCCATTCGTTCTTGACGCTTACCAGTGGATCACCTGCTGTATTCTGTCAGGGGGTGGGGTCTAGGGATTCCAAAGGCATCAATGCATGGCAGTGAGTGCTGTGGTTGAGGTGTGCACACTCTGGTATATCAAGGTAGAGTCCTTTCTCTTATGGGGATAGTCAAGAGCAGGACTTAGTGAGCAGTGACCCAGGATTCAGCCTGAAGCAAAGCAGAACACAAGTTATTAGGAATGAGAGAGGCAAGAAGGAGAGGGGGGTTAATGTTGAGGAGACTTCCCAGCCACAGAAAGAGGCTATGAAGAGACAGAGTCACTGATAACACCAAGGTTTGTTGGGACAGCTTCAGATATTTGATACATCTGAAAAGACACAGGTGTTTGGGATCCAGAAGGGAAAGCAATGCTAAGAGATGAAAAAAAGACACACCACATAATAAACATCCCGACCATACTAAGAGACGAATGAACTCACTTGGTGGGGACACAGAGTGACCCCAGAAGGTAAGGGTTGTATGGATCCATCAGGTTCCCATCTTCTAAGGATTGCTTTGTGCCTGTGGGGGAGGTTGACCTGGGGAAAAGAGAGAACTAGACACAGGGACATGAGGAGGAGTTGACTGATGCTCGTATGCCTCAAAAATCAATGACAAAGTGAATGGGGAAAAGGAGACAAGTCTACAAACATACTTAGAACGCAGAATAAATGAAAGCACAGATCAAGGACGTTTATTGCATCTGTTTAACAAATGTCAATTTTTTGTGAAGCAATAACAAGCTCAATGGTGGTATGAAATATATTCTGGGTAAATTGTCATATTTCTTCACAGTCTGCATAGTACAGTAGAACCTCCATAGCTGACCACTTCCCTACAGTGACCATCTCCTTAAGTTGATCTGATTTTCATAGACCGGAAATGCACCACATGTACATATCAGTGCAGGAGGCCCAGTTCCTCATGTTGACTATCTTCGTAAGTTGATAACTTTCTTACAGTCCCTTGGGTGGTCAACTCACAGAGGTTCCACTGTATTTTGTTTGTAACTGACTTGCTTCCTCGTAGGAAAAATCCACAATTATACACACGTGTGTGCATGGACACACACACTCACCCCTTTATCAACGGATACTCAGAAACCAGGAAAAGTAACAAAACAGGCTTTTGTCAATAGCTCCCCATCTGGAGAGTCAGGAAGAAATGCAGATGCTCCAGCCCCACTCTTAAGGGTTCAGGTTCGGTCCATCTCAGCTCTCCACCCCAGCACAGCCAGGCATGACCTTCAAAATATTTAACACCTGGCACCAGCATAATCCAATGACAGCAGAAGGCTGAGGTCCTGAAGCTGGGTCTGTAGCCCCTGGAGCCCCACACACTGCCCCAGGCATCTGATAGCTACCAAATCGTGGTGAGGCCTGGGCATTGAGGTTTAGAAGAGTGGCCAGCAACCCCCATCCCAGAAAGAGTTCAATTTCCACCCCACACTGCACCAGTTCATGGGGACCTACTACCTGTACTCAGCACCTCTGTGGGGTGGGATGCCAGGGGGCTTGGATGCACCCTCTTTGGGAGAAATTGTCTCATTAGCCCCAGGAGCATGTGTAGGGAGGGAGAAGACACTCTGGGGGATTTGGACTTCCCTCCACCTCCACCCCTACTGTTCCTGAGTTGAGGGAGGATCACTGGTTCTTCAAACAATTGCCCCTTGTGGGTAGATATTTGCCTTCTAGTCTCTATGGATCTGGTTTTGTGTTTGTTTGTTTGTTTGTTTTTGTAGCTTTTGGCAGGGGCCAGGTTTGAACCCACCACCTCTGGTATATGGGGCCTGCACCCTACTCCTTTGAGCCATAGGCACCGCCCTCTATGCATCTGTTTAGTATCCTGCAAAGTGGCCGAATCCATCTGGAAGAAAGAAACCATGCATTTCAGGGCCTACAACTGCCTAGTGGTGGAGGGCTCAGGAATCAAGCCTGATGAAGTTAATTCACCAGGACAAAAATCACACTTCATATCACAGGACAAACTTTGACAGGGAATAGCAAACAGACTCAGTCACGCTGGGAGAGTTCAAGGAGCTGGTGCAAGCAGAGGCAGCCTGAGACCAGAAAGCAGGTGCAGGCATAGGATCAGATGGCAGGTAGGCCAGCCTCTTCTAGTGAGGGGGAGGGCGGTGATTCATTCTCTGCAGCTGCTCCTTGACCTTGGTTCACCTTCAGGCTGGCTCCATGGGCAGAGACCCTGACTCAGAGAGATTCCATTTTAGGATTTCACCTTGGGTTGCCACAGCTTATGCAGACATGGTGTTAGTACTTGACAGCAACAACCTGAAATTTACTAAATGTTCGTTGTTTGTCTAAGGGTGGACAAAAGATGATATGTCTCTTCTACTTTGGCTATATTTTTGTGACTATCACCATGATGTCACTGTGTGCTCATAAAGAGCAACAGTTGATTTTAAAAACAAATCTCACTTTAAAAAAATCACCCCTTTTGTTTGGGGAAGGCATACATATTGCATCCTAGACAGACAGGAATCTCAGGGGAATTAAGGCAGCCAGGCAGCCAGATCTTGACAACTAATAGGTGTTTCTCCTTTGTCACTTTGCCCCTTAATTCCCACTTCCCTGGTTCAAGCCAAATGACCTCGCTGGAGCTCCAGTGCCCTGCAGACACGCTTCCCTCTCACAGAAAGACAGGGAAGGAGGCGGATCCAGCAGCAGGCACCTTTGCTCTGGGCACCTGCAGAAACTCTGCCCTTCCCACTCTTTGCAGTTTTGTAGGGCACAGCAGAATCCACCGGAAAGAGATTAGGAGTTTCTATCCCTTTTTAAAATAAACATTTCATTTAGAATAGTTACAGGTTTACAAACAACATTAGGAAAATAGTACAAGGAGTTTCCATATGCCACATGCCCAGCTTCCCTATCCTTAACACTTGTGTTACTGCAGTATTTCTATTCCAACCAGTAAAGGACAGAGTCAGCTGCGATCCCTAACTGAAGTCCAAACCTCATTCAGATTGCCTTAGTCTGCACCTAGTGCCTTTTTTCTGTTCTAGGGGTCTATTTACAGTTTACATGTCATTTTCCCTGGGGCTCCTCTGGGCTGTGACAGCTGCTCAGACTTTCCAAGGTTTTGGTGTCCTGAAGGAGTGCTGGCGGGGTATGTTGTCCTGTGTCCCTCAGTTTGGGTTTGTCCAATGGCTTTCTCATTGTTAGATGGGGGCTATGGGTTTGGGGGAGGAAGGCCACAGAGGCGAATGTCCTTCTCATCATAACAAGTTACCATGTCATGGAGGTTCAGACTATGGACATGAAATACCTCTGTTGGTGTTGATCTCGATCATCTGGTGGTGTTCCTCAGGCATCCCCACTGTGAACTAACTTTGCTCACATTTCTACACCAAGCTGCTCAGCAGAACAGACACACACCTGGGGGTGAGGAGCTGGGCTCCACTTCCTGGAGGCAGAGTATTTGCATAAATTGAATGGAATGAATCTGCACAAGGCACGATCTCATCTCTTCCATTTATTCATGAATTTAGTCAACCATTAATTTATAGCAATTTGTACACTCTAAGCTTTGGGTTATGGCCCAACACTGTGACATGTTTTTGGTTGCCCACATTGCTCCAGATTTGGCCTCTGGAGTTCTTCTGGTTGGCCTGTGCCTCTTGGACATAATCCCCATCACTGTCAAGTGGGGTTTTTGTTTTTCTTTTCTCTATTTCTTTTTTTTTTTAAATTTCAGATTAATATAAGGGTATAGATGATTAGGTTACATTGTTTTCATTTGTTAAGTAAAGTCCCTGTTGTAGTTGTGCCCCTCACCCAGGAGGTGCTCTCTATGCCCTTACATTGTGCACATTAGGTAAGAGCTCACCAGTTCCCCCTCCCACCTCCCCTCTTCATCCTTCCTTCTCCCTCCTCCCCACTTGAATTTAATTGTGTTTTTCTCTTATGAGTATGTAGTTGTTTACCTACTGTTTTCATATTCCTATTGAGTACATTGGATACTTCCTTTTTCATCCTTGAGATACTTTACTAAGGAGAATGTTCTTCGATTCCATCCAGGTAAATACAAAAGATGCAAAGTCTCCATCTTTTTTATGACTGAATAGTATTCCACAGCATATGTTGTATTTTCAATACTGCCTTATTTATTGATATTGCCAGACACTGTCACCATTTTTTCTGCCTCAGCCCTTGAATGTCCTATTTCCTAAAGGGGCAAGGTTTCTCTGGCTTGAGAGTAGATTTAGAAGGCATGTTTGTGGTGCTAGGTGTGCTCACCGATACTTGGTATTATTACACATGACATGTTAAAGGTCCTTCATCTTGAGTAGAGTGGCCTGGGTTGGGGTAGAAAGTACCTGGGCCCAGTAAACTGGGGAGCATAAAATTTTCCTGCTTATGAGAACTCACATCTGGCCTTGCAAGGCACATCTAGAGGTCATTGGTGGTTTTATTAATTGGAACATTTACAATGATGACTTTGTATGAATGATGTGCCCCAAGAAGGATTCATCTGGTTAATCTATGTTAGCTGGTGACTTTCATAGCTCTCTGAGAAAATGACAGCTGTATTATTATTACAGCTATATTTTAATAATTTGATTTTTGAGATGGTGTCAGCCTAGCTCACAGCAACCTCAAACTCCTGAGTTCAACCAATCCTCCTGCCTCAGCTTCCTGAATATTAGAGATGGGGTATCACTCTTGCTCAGGCTAGTCTCAAACTCCTGTACTCAAAGGATTCTCCCACTTCAGCCTCCCAAAACGCTAGGATTCCAGGGGTGAGCCACTGCAACCAGCCTTAATGATCTTTTTAAGGCTTGCTTTACCCATGTGGCTATGAATGAATGAAAGTCAACCATAAAGTATGCTTCTTGTTTTCTGGATAGCTGGATCAAATTCCTGGCATATGTAAATAAGCAATAGATATCAGGATATTAGATGAATAATTGGGCACATGAGTAAATGAAATGACAAATCATTATAATTAAACTAAGTGGGATATGTTACTAATAGAATACTCTGTTTAGTGGCACTCAGAAGTGTGTCTGTCACTTATAAATGCTCTCAGAAACTTATACACCACAGTTTTGCAAGGCAGAGAGAGGAGTCTAAACTATGGATTCCCAGCCTCAGAGCTTACTTAAGGACACATGAAAAGTGATGACATTGCCCTGGGGCCGTGCCAGGGCCACATTTCTCTGGATTGCTGCCTTAGCCGCTCTTGCATCAGCTCTCATTTTCCCCCTGTCTTTCTCCAAAGCTATTCACATGCTCTCAGAACGGATTACAGGTGGCAGTCACATTGCTTTTTGCAATCGTAACTCCTAAGTTCAACATTGCAAATGGGTGCATCCATTTTATATTTTATTTAAGAACCAAAGGGCTTTGCAAGATGATTTCACCCTCAAAAGAGATGAAATCAGTTGTTTTCCCAGTTTTTAAAGCCAACTAAAGTGCTACATCAGAGAGACTCACATAGAGTCTTCCATCCTACTCTAGGTGACAGTGTAAGGAAAATTATTATTATTTTTATATAAGACAGAGTTTCATATTACCCTCAATAGAATGCTCTGGCATCACAGCTCACAGCAACCTCAAATTCTTGGGCTTAAGCAATTCTCTTGCCTTAGCTTCCCAAGTAGCTGGGACTACAGGTGCCCACCAAAATGCCTGGCTATTTTTTTTGTGTGTGTGTGGGTTGTAGTTGTCATTGTTATTTACCAGGCCCAGGCCAGGTTCGAACCTGCCTGCCTTGGTTTATGTGGCCAGTGCCCTAACCATAGAGCTACGGGGGAGGGGGGGACTGAGACAGGCAAATTATTTACCGGCTCCTTTAACTGGGCTCCACACTGAGGCAGTTTAACATGCTGCTTAAAGCTCATTCATTATCTCCAGATCCTATCACTGGCTTCCTCCAAGTCAAGGTGATCCTCTCTACTCTTCAGCACTAAGCTCTAAGCTTTCTCCAGCTAATGAGAGTGATGGCCCTTGTGTGGATGCTTAGCAAGCAGTGGCACTGCCTGTGCTCTGAGATGCCTGAATGGAGTCTTTCCTCTCCCCAGGCCCCACCAGTTACTGTATAATGCACTGCTTTATCCCCCAGTCCCAGCAGTCAAAATGTGAGGCTTTGGAGAAAAGTCAATCATGCCTGCTCTCATGACACTAGTCCAACTATGTGTTTATTCAAAGGTGCAGTTGTGCCACCTCTGTCCCCTGAAGCTCCCTGGACAATTGTGGCGGTCTAAAAATGGTCTGATGTGCCTGCACTTCTCAGTGAGAGCGGGGCCACAGGGTTCATTTTGCTCATTGCCGTCCTCTCGCAGGACCCAGCCTGTAACCCTTCTTAGGGCCAGGTTGCAGCTGCAAATGGTGTTTTTGTCTACAGTGCCCTCTCTGAAAATAGTTGTCTTTGTTGTGACTAAGATATTTAGATCTTTTTTCAGTAGCACCCTTATATGATTGACTGATGGGCCTGTAAGTTATTTTTGAATCTGGGTTATTTCTATTTCTGATGTAAACTGCTAGAGGCTGTATAATTGCTCAACCCACTCTTTGTATTTGATAATCTAAATTAAAAAAGTAAACTGTGCTGTTGGGAAGTCTGTATTTTTTTCAGAAATATTGATGGTCAGACCCAACACTGGGCGTTGCCTCCAAGCATAAATTACATTGCTTGGAGGCATAACATGTCAACATCTTTGGGTTTAGTGCTTTCAGAGAATCATTTTTAGGATTCTTTTTCTGGAAGAAAAAAAATAAAAGCACATCCAATTCTTTTTGTGAATCATCTGTGAGTGGCCCTCAGAGATAAAGGAATGCTTCCTATCTATGAAGATGTTGTCTGGAGGAATTTAAATTAATAATTACATTTAAGTTAGTTTTCTCAATGATTAGAATTTGACAAATTGAATTATTTGCACTACACAGAAATTTAATTAGGTGATGTTTTAGGGTTAAACTATAATAAGACAGAAAGGTGTGAGAGTTTGGGGCCAAGTTCACCTTTACAGTTTGGCATGCAGTGAAAATCAGAGGTATTTTCCTTGTTTTTAAATGGTAAGTGTTTATTTTAAATTAAAACAATTTTATAGTCTTTCTTGAAATGACATCTTAAAATTATAAAAATGAATAAAAATCTAATTGCAGAAATGGTCTAAAGGTTGTTAGATAAGATATTAGATTAAGAACAATGGTGCTGAAATTGCCATGATTTCAAAAGTATTATCCTAACAATCATTATAGATGAGTGGTTAATTCAAAGTAATGCTGTTTTAATAAAAAAATGCCAAACCATTCTAAAACTTAGATCTTAATATTGAAATACGATGTACATTTGTACAAGGGAATTTCACAGAAAAATATAGTGTGAATTCTGTATTGGAAAGGTTGTATCATGAAGAGATATTATCTGGTAAGATAATTTACATGCTAGAAGTAACTTGTAGTTAGGACTTGAACAAAGAATGTTTGCAAACTTAAAATAGTTCAGCAAATTTTTAATCAACCCATATATCACTTTTATTAAATTGCCTGCATATCCTGGGCATAAAGAATACTTGTTGAAATTATAGGTTAAATGTAGAGTATAAATATAATCATTTTTGTGTTGGCCTTGGTCTTATGTAGTTTACATGCATATGATTTATTCAGATTTATTGGCAAGTAGTAAACTAATATATCAACAGGAAAAGAGAAACTCACGTTAGCCTTTTAGTCAGCTATTCCACAGTTTATAACAGCCTGTATGTACTGGGAATAGGAAAAACAGGCATAACATGGTATTGTTGGATTATAAAGTTCCTTCTTTAAAAAATATGAGAAACCAAACTATTATTTAAAAAACATTTTTTCTTAGAAAATTGACTATATCATTAGTTCACAAGATAATTGCAAAGATATATGGAGAGATCCTATATACCTTGCACCCAGTTTCCCTTACTATTAATAGCATTCCTGAATTCCTGTTTATTATCACTAAGGAAATCATATTCATACATTATTACTAACTAAAGTCGTACTTTATTCAGATTCCCTTGGTTTTTAACTAATGTCTTAGGATAACATCAAGAACACCACGTTATGTTTAGTCGTCATGTCTCTGTGAGCTCCCCTGGAATGTGATGGTTTCTCAGGTCTTTTTGTTTTTGATGACCTTAACAGTGTCAAGAAGTACTGGTCAGATATTGTGTACTATGCCCCTGTATGGGAGGCTGTCTGGTGTTTTCCCTGTGGTGTGTTTTGGGGAGTTAGGCCACAGAGCTGAAGTACACTCTTCATCACATCAGATCAAGAGTACATATTTTCAATATGAACTATCACTGTTGATGTTTACATTGATCACCTGGATGAGACAGTGTTTGTCAGGTTTTTCTTACTAAAATATTACTCTTTCCCCATTTTGATGCTGTACTCTTTGGGAAAATGTCACTGTGTGGCCCACACGTAAGTGATAGGGATATATATATATATGTATATACACACACACACATTTATATATGCCGCCTCCATAAGAGTGTCAGCACTAAGCATTTGGAATTCTTCTGCACAGGATATTTGCCTACTTTCCATATTTATTTATTTATTCTATCCTTTAATTATATGCATATGACTCATGAATATTTATTTTACATTTTGAATTATAATACAGTACTATGTTATTCATTTTATCAATCAAATTGGAACAAAAATATTTTATTTCATAGTCACTGTTTTTTTATTTGCTGAACATTTCCAATCCATTTTCCTAATCTTAACCAATACGCACACACACAAAAAATTTTTTAAAGACTTGTTTCTTCATTTTGTTATGGTTGAGTCTTCTAGAGTCTATGCATTTTATGTGGAAATTGTAAGATCACTTGGAAATATAATTTCTTGAGTATTGAAATCTCTACCAACAACATTTAAACATTAATTTTACTAAATATTTTCTAAATTTATGATTAAATTTAATTATTTACTAAATTTATGATACTCTCCATGTACTTATAATTTAGTTATTCAATAGGAGAAGCATTTATCTGTAGCTTTTATGTATGAGTAAAATTCTTAATGAAAATTTCTTATTAAATAGATAAACATGTCTTTTTTATTTTTTATTAAATCATAGCTATGTACATTAATGCAATCATGGGTACAATGTATTGGTTTTATATACAATTTGAAATATTTTCATCAAACTGGTTAATAGCCTTCACAACATTTTCTTAGTTATTGTGTTAAGACATTTATATTCAACACCTAGTAAATTTTACAAGTACCCTTGTAAGATGCACCATAGGTGTGGTCCCACCAATAGCCCTCCCTCCACCCATCCTCCCTTGTCCCCTCCCCTCCCTCACTCCTTTCCCCTTCTTCTTGGGCTATAATTGGGTTATAGCTCCCGTAAGAAAGCTATGAATTGGTTTCATAGTAGGGCTGAGTACACTGGATACTTAACTTCCATTCTTGAGATATTTTGCTAAGAAGAATTTGTTCCAGCTCCATCCATGTAAACATGTAAGAGGTAAAGTCTCCAATTTTTTCTTTAGGGCTGCATAATATTCCATGGTGTACATATACCACAATTTATTAATCCATTCATGGGCTGATGGGCACTTGGGCTTATTCCATGACTTAGCAACTATGAATTGGGCTGAAATAAATATTCAGGTACATATATCTTTGTTATAATGTGATTTTTGGTCTTCTATATATACCTAGTAGAGGAACTGTAGGATGGAATGGCAGGTCTATTTTTAGATCTCTAAGTGTTCTCCAAACATCTTTCCAAAAGGCACACATTAGTTTGCATTCCCACCAGCAGTGTAGAATTGTCCCCTTTTCTCCACATCCATGCCAACATCTCTGGTTTGGGGTTTTATGATGTGGGCTAATCTTAGTAGGGTAGATGATATCTCAAAGTAGTTTGATTTGCATTTCTCTGATTAAGGTTGATGAGCATTTTTTCATAAGACATGTCTTTTTAAACACAAAAAATTTACCCAATGAAGAACAAAAGTAAGTTTTATAACAGATCTCTGTGTTAGATAATAAATCATAATGGCAGGGCTTAGGAGAAATTCCACTCACAAGAATAGAAATGTCGCTTCTATTTCTTACAAGAAAAATAAAATTTAAAATTTGGACAAGATACACACTCATAAATCTGTCAAAAATGTTGGAAGATCTACTGAATGGTATATGCTTGGGGGGATTAAGATCCCAGAAACAACACATGCTGGGTACTGGTCCACTGAAATTCTGCAGCACTAGTACTATGAGGGCATTTGCTTCACATGGGCAAAGGTAGGGAAGTGAAAATGCATGATCCTGCCACCCAAAGGACTGCTACTGAATGTGGAGGAGCCAGAAGTCTTTGGTGACCCAGTGAACCTGGAGAGATAAATTTGAAAATTTGAAAGGTCAATAAGTTGGTAAGAAGGAGAGTAAGGAACCAAGACTTCCACAGTGTTTGTTTTTTCATTGATTTAATTTTTTTTATTAAGTCATTTGTACATGGATCATAAATACATTTATGCCATTATGGAATTCAATGTGTTAATTATTTGTACAAATTGAAGAGTTTACATCCTACTAATCAACATAGCCTTCACCTCATTTACCCAATTACAGGATTAAGACATTTGTGTTCTACACCTGTTAGATCCAACTTTTACTTGCAATATGCTCCATAGGTGTGGTCCCCTTACTAACCCTCCCTCTATTGACCAGTTTTAGGCTCACAGTAAAATTGAACAGAAGATACAGAAATTTTCTACACATTCCCTATGTGTGCATGTGCATGTATGTTTCTCTAAACATATTTGAGGAATTCTGAAGCACAAGGTTAAGAAAGCAGAGAACCCCTGGAAAGCAGAACAGGAATCTCCAAAATGCAGGTCTTAGAATCCCAGAAGAGGACTCACCAGGAGACCTAATAAATCCATACACCCTGAGTTTTCCTTTCATTATTTAAAGGTAGTCAGTAGCCTTAAGAAGGCTATTCCAAGAACTGGATTGAGTTATAAATAGAAGGAAAGCTACCAGTCTGCACTGTAATTGACAGTAAGTTTAATCTTCAATTGAGTTAAATAAAAATGATCTCTCCTCAACCTACCCTGTAGAGGACAAAGTACATGTGCCTTGAAGGAAGTAAAACCATTAGGCAATTATAAACCTTTAAGAGACTGATATTCAATCAAAAATTTCTAGAAACTCTGAGAGGGGGAGCCCTATGCCAGAGAAAAATTAAATAAACAAAAACAAAAATATACCTGCAGATGATCTAAATATTGGAGTTTAAAACAAAGATTTTAAAATGGTTAAAACCAACCAACGTCTCTGGTTGTTATGATTAAAAAAACAAAGATAAAGAAATAGATTAAATGTTCAAAATTTTAACAAACTATTGCTATCTGTAATAACTGAATAGAAATCCTAGAAATGAAGAACAATAGCTGGAATTGATAAATTAATATTTTAGTTTAGAGAAGTGGATTAATGCTGCATGACAGATCAATAGAAATTAATCTGAATTACACAGAGAAACTGAATTAGAGGAAAACTGAATCAAACAGAGGAAAAAAGAATGAAAAAAATAAAGAAGATAGTAGAAGAGAGGCATGAGAGACAATGAGTGTTTTTAATAGGTATAATTGCACTTTCAAATGGAGCAAAAGGACTAAATGAGACAAAAAACAATATTTAGCAGGACACATGCTGAGAATGTTTCCAAAGCGATTTATGACATCAATTCACAGATTTAAGAGGCATAAACACCTAAACAGAATACATATAAAGAAAGGTACATTAGGGTAGAGCTTAGTGATAATATTAAGAAACGAATACAAAGTAGAAAACTTTTAAAGCAGTCATTAAAAAACTCCCCACAACATCTTTAAAGAAGCAATAAAAAGACTATGAAACGACTTTCATTTCATTATTTAAAGGTAGTCAATATCTTTAAGTGTTGAATTAAAATAACCCCTTCCAATTTAGGACTCTATATTCATCAAAAATCCTTTAAAACTGGGGCAAAGTAAAGACATTTTCAGACAAACCATAATGGAGAAACTCGACATGTATAATAATGCTAAAATGAGCTCTTCAGGGAGGAGGTAAATGGCCTCAGATGAAAACATGGAAATGCAAGAAAGAATAGGGAACAAGAAGAGAGTGAACATGTGAGTAAATAGACATTTACCCTGAAAAACAGTGAGAAAATAATAAAGTCTTCTGAGGCTTTAAAAAAAATACAAGAGAGTTCAAATACAAGATAACAATAAAGCAAAAAAGACAGAGGAAGGGAAGGGTTTCAAATCCTGTCTAGCAAGACGTTAAGATTACATTATGTCTGTGGAGGTAATAATCTTGGAAAATAATAAACAACAACTTAATAGAAAGGAAAAGAAAAACTAAGAAATAGTTTTATGAAACAAAGATAAATAAGAAAAAGAGAGAAAAAAAGAAATGACAGCAAAAAAATCAGTGAATCTACCAGAAAGTGAAAGGTAAGATGATACATATAAACCCAAATATTTCAGTAACTGGATTAAACTTGAGTGGACTTAAGTATTCCAATTAAAGTGCCAAGATTCTTTAAGTGGAGGAAGAAAACAAAATCTAAGTACATTTTCTTATAGGATAGTCACTTTAATAGCAGTATACAAAAGTCTGAAAGACAAAGAAAGGGAAGAGGACATACAAGACACAATTGCTAATTAAAAGAAAGCAGGTGTAGTAATAATATGAGGCAAAGTCTGCTTTAAGGCAAAAAGTTAATAGAATATAAACAGAGATGAAGGAATTTATTATGACAAACAGGAAAATATAACAATTCTAAATACCCATGCATCAATTAATATTTAAATATGTAAAATACAAATAATATGAAAAATTATGAATAATATAAATAAAAACCAAAACAAACAAATACAAAGTAAATATAGATGGAAATTAAAAGAGCTATCAACAAATCTATGATCATAGTGGGGAGGTAAACACGTCTATTTCAATAGGTAATAAAAAAAGCCAAAAGAAACAAAAAGACTAGACAATATTCAGAGATTTGGTCTCATTGTTAATATACAGAATACTACAACCAAAAATAATGAAATCAAACTTCATGTCAACAGCATCTGTTAATTTATCAATATTAGAATCAATAAATTTTAAAAGATTGAAATAATTCAGGGTGTGTTTGCTTCTCACATTGTAATTAAGAGACAAGTTAAAAATAAAATGATAAATATAATATCTCCAAATGTTTGCGGAGTAAAGAAGAAGTTTTCAAATAGCTACTATATCAAAGTAGAATTCAAAATAGAAATTAGAAAATACTTGTATCTAATGACATACATATCAGAATATGAGGATACAGATAAAGCAGTACTCAGAAGACAACATGTGTGCCTTGAAAGGATACAGTTGAAAAAGAAAAATTGAAAATCAATAATCTAAGTTCCCTTTTGAAGAACCTAGAAAAAGAATGTTGAGTCACTTCCAAAGAAGGCAAAGAAAAGGAGTCACATATATAAGTAAAGAAACCAGTCGGGTGGAAAAGAAACATATAATGGAGAAAATCTTCAGAGCTAATTAATGATTTTTTTTCAATTAAATCATAGCTGTGTACATTAATGCAATCGTGGGGTACAGTATGCTGGTTTTATACACAACTTGAAATGTTTTCATCAAGCTGGTTAACATAGCCTTCACCACATTTTCTTGGGGGAGTAATTGGTGGGACCACACCTAAGGTGCATCTTACAAGGGTACAAGTGAAATATACTAGGTGTAGAATATAAATGGCTAATTAATGTTTTTGTAAATGAATGATAAAATAGATAAACCTTAGTGAAACTTGATTTAAAAAGAGAGAAAGAGTAAGTATCACCAAGAATGAAAAATAAAACGTCACTACAGATTCCAAATATATTAAAATGGTAATAAGAGCATTTTAGACAAATTTCTTGAAAACCCCAGCTAATTAAAATAAAGAGAAGAATTATAAAACCTGTATACTCCTAAATACATTGAAACAGGTACTGAAAACTTTCCTATGAAGAAAACAGCTGAGACTTTATGCTAAGTAAGAAAAGCCAGAAACAGAATGACAAATACTGCATAATTTCATCTGTGTAATCTAAAAAAAAATCAAACTCAGAGAACCATAGAGTGGAATGGTGGTTACCAGAAGCTGGGGATGGTGGCAGTGGTAGTGGGCACTGGCCAAAGAGCATGCACAAACTTTCAGCTATAAGATGGAGTTCTGGAGATTTAATGTCCAGCATGCTGACTATAGTTACTGCCAAGAGAAAAGATTTCAAGGATTCTCACCAAACACATGCGCGCGCCCACACACACATGTGCTTGCTTGCACACACACGACTATAAGTGATTGACATATTAATTAGCTTGATTGTGGTAATCATTTTACAATGTATCCTTAAATCAAGATACCATGTTGTACAACTTGTCAATGATAGCTCAATAAAGCTGAGAAAAAAACTGTCACACACAGTTTCACTAATGATTTCTCTAAGCATTGAAATGCAACAATACTAATCTTATGCAAACTCTTCTAAAAAATAAAAAAGAAGGAAATACTTATAAATGCATTTTCAATGCTAGCTTAACCTTGATATGAAACCGCAGAAGAAAATATAAAGAAAGAAAATTGCAAACCAATCTTTCTCATGAAAATAGATGTGAAAATCTTACATAAAATATTAACAAAAATTAAGTAATATTAAGAAAGTATAATTTATTGCAAACAAAATGAAGTTTATGCCAGAAAAACAAAAGCACTTATACCGTCACTTGTCCAGGGTAGTTCACCATATTATTAGAAAAATAAGGAGAAAAATCATGAAATGATCTCAGCATTGGAAGAATAACACATTTTATTGAATTCAATATGCAAACAAAAGCTTTTAGCAAACTAAGATTAGAAGGAAATGGCCATTTTTAAATAAAAAGTATCCAAAAAATACCCCGCATTAAATGGTAAATTATTAAAAGCTTTTGTCTTAAAATAGGAACAAGACAAGGATGCTTCCCACTTTCACTCAACATGTTATAGGAGAGAAGGGAGTACAATAAGAAGAAAATTTTTAAAGATGCAAGGGGAAGCATAAAAAGACATCATTATTCAGAGTTAAGATGGTTGCATATATAGAAAATATCCTCAGAATCCATAGATGAGGGCGGGGCGGTGCCTGTGGCTCAAAAGGGTAGGTAGCATTGGCCCCATATGCTGGAGGTGGCATGTTCAAACCCAGACCTGGCAAAAAAAAAAAAAAATCCATAGATGAAATGTTAAAATCAATCAATAAATTTGGCAAAATCACTGTCAACATATGACTATCAATTGTTTTTATAACTTAAGAACAAACAGAACATAGCATTTTAAAATAGTGTTTACTACAATATAAACTAAATACTAATTACAAAGAATCAAAAGAAGACAGTAAGGACTTCTATGATGAAGTGATAAAAACAAATCATTAAGTTCACTTTTAAAAGACCTAAGTGGATCTGGAAGAATGTTTCTGAACTGAAAGGCTCACTGTTGCAAAGATGTACATTTTCCCCAAATTGATATGTAGAATCAATGCAATTCCAATCAAATCTTAAAAGATTTGGGGAAAATTTACAAGGAATTACAAAACTTATGTGGAAATGCAAAGGCTAAGGATAACCAAGGCAGTTTTGAGGGAGAGAAACAAAGCTGAAGGACTTACATGGTAAAAATGAAAAAAGATGGAAAGCGGTAGGTTCTGGCCAGGGTTTAAGTAATAGGAACTCATACTGTCTTGGTGGGAGTGTAAATTCTTATAGCCTCTGTGCCAAAAGGTGTGCAGGTATTTACTAAGTCTACTATATACCTTCCATATACCATGTGTATGCAGGTATCTTCCATGGTGTGCAGGTATCTACTAAGTCTACTATATACCTTCCATATACCATGTGTATATGTCACTATCAGCATGTAGGAATTCCTGTTCTAGAATATATTCTAGAGACTATGAATAACTAAGAGGTATACGCATGTGCATAAAATATATTTAAAAACCACAGTGGCACTATGCATAATACCTGGACCAGAAATCCTAGCACCCATCAATTGCATATCAGATAAGTAAATTGTAATATATTTAGGGAGTGGATTATTATACAGCAATGAGCATGAACAAAATATTGCCAAAACATGTTTGGATCTCAGTGCATAATCTGAAGACAAAAGAACCTGCAATATATAATTCCATTTCTACCAAGTTCTAAGACAGGCAGAATTACTATAACTAATATATGGTGACAAAAAAAAAAGATACATAATAGTGGTTACTTTGGGGGGTATCAGGAGGGATGGAACATAAGGAGACCTTCTTGTGCGCAACTAACGCCCACTCTAGTTCTTGATACAGATGTAGGTATGCAAAAACATTTATTTTTTAAATCTTAATTAAGCTTTACATACCCCCAATAAAAATTTTATTAAACGTTTTAATGGGATAAAGAGATAGAGAAATCTCTCCTGAAATGAAATAGACTATTTTGAATGAAAATACTGTGAAAGACAGAAGCATCAAGGGTAAATGTAATTAAAAGCATCTTTCTTGTCTACCAAGCCTGACTCCATCCAGCTGTAATAAATGTTTCAGTAGCAGAAGCTGACCATAATAAGTACTTTTGCAGGCACAAGGCCAGACCCAGATAAGCCTCAGTAGGACTTTGTCCAATTTCTTAATTCAAAAATGCCATATTCATTTTAAAGGCTAATTTTAGCTACTCTGTTAAATCTGTGTTGCACCAGGCCTATTCTATTCACTTTTTTCAGTGTTTACTAGTCCTTGAAAATAATTGAAAGCAATTTTACAGAAGCATGAAATTAGTTTTTGTGAATTTTCATCTATACAAAGCGGGCTTCAAAATTATATTTGATCCTGAATAGATTATGTGCTGATATTTGTTCAAGCTCCCTTATTATCTTACATTAACTTTGCTAGGCTTCATACACTGTTACCAAAAACGTTTTTTAAAAGGGCTTGTTAAGCTAGTAATATAAATGAGAGTATACAACATCTAAAAAGGATAACATTATATTTATCTTGGAAAACTTTTCATTTCTTGATTGGCCATCATCCCATTAATTTTTATAACATTAAAGTTATTTTATTGTGTAAGTAATAGAAAAATCTATTCTCTATACTAAGTTTCATGTGATAGAGAAATATGTGTATACATGCATACATATACACAGACAGACACGCATGTGCATAATAATCCCCCCAACCCTTTCCTAACCCCACTTCCCTCTCCTTAAATTTTTCATTGGGCTGACTGACTACACTATATGATTTCTGAAATCATTTTCTTTGGACATTTCCAGAATCTTTAAACCCTGAGTGTTAATTATACCATTTTTATTTCTTATCTGAAAAGTAAATATCTTCAAAAAATCCTTTCTATTCCCCCTTGCTTCACAGAGGAAGTAGTCACAGGTAGCATTTATATTGTCTCCATGAGGACAATTTGCTGAGCACTTTCCAAAAGCCACCTCATTTTATTCTTCTAACATGCTATACCATCTCCAATATGGAAATCCCTTTAGGAAGGAGGGGAAGTAAATACGTAGAGACATGGTTATCAAGTTGCAGAAATGAATTTTGAGTTCACTAAATATAATTTGATAATCCCAATTAATCAACGACTCCATCAGCTTCTTCCCTGAGCTTCAGTGATTATCATACTTTATATGATCCTTAGAGAGCAGTGAAGAATTTAGGTGGTCACGTGGCACCTGTGAACACTTGGTATAATAACCTATCTCAAAGTTACCAAGATACCAGCATATCTTTTGGTTTGTTTTACCAAGCAGTGCGTTGCAATTTGGAAGAAGCTATCTAAAGAAGTCACTAGTTATATTTTGTTATGTTACTTAATCGTAACAAAATAAGCTGGAGAACCGTGAGTACTTCTGGCCTATGCAGAGCCTCTGCAGTAATTATGAAAGACAGGCCCAGTTATCACAAATACTTCCATTCTCCTTCACCCTACTCCCATCACCCACACTCAGAAAACATTGTTTTCTAACACCCTAAAAGTTTGGGGTAATGTTCTGACTTGCTTTGGCTGATGAGATGTAAGGAGGGTGCATGTCTGGGGTGCTGAGCTCTCTTTACCCTGGCTGGCCTCCAAGACTTGTACTGGGGTGTCAGCACCACAGGATGGCAAAGCCTTAGCCTGAGACTGCTGTGTGAAAGACTTCGCCCCCACCCCCAGCCTGTGCTAACCCAGCTTGGCTATATTTGGAAAACTAGAAATGAACATTGTATTATTTAAGACTGCACAAAATATGTTGGCTGCCTGACTGGCAAACTATACACACATGCACAGACACACACACACACACAACCTGCTTTTGTAGAGTTTGTATATGTTAGGTCTTATTTACTCATAATAATTCTATAAGTTAAGTGCTACCCATAATCTTTAATAGTAATGGAAGGAACAGAAATGGTACTTCCTACATGCCAGGCCTGAGTCTAGCCCTCTCAGCAACTCTAGGAAGTAGGTGGTATTATTTTTTTCCATTTTCCCAATGAGAAAACATATTCTAGACTGCATCATACAGCAAACAAAGGGCAGCAGGATTATCTGAGCCTAGGCACTCTGTGCACACAGACATGTGAAAAATACATGAGAAAAATGTACTGCAGGCAAATTGTCAATAAATGAGTTCCAAGGAACGTACAGCTGAAAGTGACTGTACTGAGTCCTGGTTGAATAATCTGACTTCAGATTCCCTGAGGCTTTGTGAAACTTCACTATAATGCTATTTTATAAAAGGTGTCTAAATAAGGCCTCTGGGGACCACATGAAGTGCTGGGGAACACCTGCAGAAACTCATAAGGAACAAATCTACAGGAATTCCATTCTTTCTCTCCATGCTTGTGCTCTCTTGAGCACACACACTCTCTGATTTGTTAGGAATTCATTTCCAATCCTCAGATTTTAATTTTCCTTTCGTTTGAACTGGCTAATTAACACTAACCAGGAAAAACTTTATTAATAAAATACCACAAAGAATGATATTGTGAAGCAATAGGTAACTTTGAAAGAGATCCTTAAACTTCTCTAATTTGCTACTTGGTTCTAGAAACAACTGGAACTGTTTAAGTTTTTTGTTGTTTGCTTGTTTTTTACTTTTATGTCAAAATGTGTAGAATTATGTAGCTGGAAAAAAGTCAATCTTTTCTTAGTGCAGGGTATAACATCTAAATCAATCTAGATTATTTTCAAGGCTTTTAAAAAAATGTATAACCAACAAAAAAAATCATTTCGACAATTCTTTTTTCTTTTCCTTCACAGAGAAGCCTTTAAGGTTTCCACTTCCTGCATTTCCTCAGAAGTTATTTTTGCCCGCAACGCCACATCCCTTTGCCATTTCCTTTCTGTCTGCAAAAGTCCACCTGTTCTTAGTGTGCACTGCAGGTTCTAGTTCTCCTGAAACAATTCTGTCTGGGTTAGTTTAGCTCGTGTGATCACTTTTGCCCCACTATTTCCAAAAACAGGAGGGGCTGCATGACATATTAGGCAGGTTTTATATTTGCTTTCTTTGATGTCTTTTTCCTCTTAAGATGTAATCTCCTTTAAAAATAAAATTGTATTTTTACATTTAATAAAGAACCTAATGTAGGATTGTGAATGTAATATACAAACAGAAGTTTTCAGATTCAACTCTATATGGCGATAACTTAACAAAGGCAGCTTCTAAGTGATTTTTGTGTATCACCACCTCCCTTTAGTGTCACCATGAGACATGATGTCACATTGTTGATTCAAGCAAAACAGCTGACGCTTTATTATGCAGTGCAAATAACAACAGTGTTTCCTTTATGTCTTATAAAATATAAAAATTCTGAGATGCAGCCCATGCTCTCTCTTGTTTTTTGCCATTATCTCTGAGTTCCTGCATTCCTCCCCAAACACACATATCCCTGCCACATCCCTATGTTATGATAATTAGTTCCTTTCTTTTCTTCGTTATTTTTTCACTCGTATTTTCATTTTGACACATGTTCGGTAGGATTTCAATCTCATGAAAATTGTCGACCTTGGATTTATATATGCAGTTTTGAAAAAATGTTTCATGTTCGTTTAAAAAAATTTTTTCTCCAGTAGCTTGACCTGGTGTCATTTATATGTTCCTTATACTTGGTCAAGTTTCTTAGTTATAATTTTTGCCTGAAGATTCTTTCAATTACTTGGAAAGATGAGTTAAACATTTGCCACTATGATCAGAATTGTGAATGAAAGGGAAAAATCAATTTTGAGATATAGAGCATGTGCACCATAACTTATGTAACACGTGGAGCAGGGTCAGACTGGCATCCTCTGTTAAAACCCATTCACATTCAACCTCAAAGTACCACCATTCACGCGAAAGAATAAATACAGACTAAAAATAGCATTGCATCTCTTTAGTTCTGGTTTTAGCAGCTGAGAGGTTATTCTGAGACGTGAATGAAAGGAAACAGAGCCCAGATTCTGTATGGGAAACATGGTCTTTATTCACTTGGTGTGAGCAGGCTGAGTTTGATAAAGAAGACAGCATGTGGGTTAAGGCAGGTTGGGAATATAAGGGTTTAGGGGGTGGGAATTGGTGCACTCATTCCTTCCTGGATGGAACTTGTGCACTCTTTTCTATGTTCCTGTGCTCAGTTCTTCCCCTATCATCCTGGTCTTTTTAGTCTATTATAAGGAGGTGGAGTAATGGACATGGTGTCTCTGACTGCTTCCTGCAGGTTGAGGGCTGACGTGGGCTGCCTATAAGGAAAAAAGGGAGGGGGACAAGGGAGGTATTTATAGGAACATTCTTGGGTCTTTAGTATGAACTGGTTAATATCTTGCTTAGGGTGAGGATATGAACAGTTGTCTTTTGGGTGACTATCTGATCAATAAATCAGGAGAAGAGGTGGAGGACTACTGGTTTGAAACTGAAAATGACAAAGATCATAATTAGTGGCCCTAAAATGGGAAGCAACCAAGGAGGCCAGGAATCAAATAAGGACCAGGGATTAGATGATTCAAGATCTGTTTGTCTCTTTCTGATTCATTCTCAGACTTCTTTTACTTTGCCTGTGATTATTCTGGCAGGTTAACAAAGAGACAACATTCTTCTCCCAGAAAACTGCATGTGCCTCCTTTTTCTGCTGTAAGTAAATCTAAGGCTGGGTGATTTGGGAGGACTACTGCAGCTAAAGAATTAATCTGGGATTATACAGTGACTAAAGAGTCGGCTACCTTTTCCATATCTTCACTGAGTTCCAGGGAGAGTTGATGATAAAAGTGTGTTGATGAACTAATGCCTTCAATGTCCATGCCAAGTCCAGCCACTATGTCTATTCTGAGGAGTATAGGGAAAAAGGCAGCTATTTTTTATCTGGAAGTAGGGGGATGGATCAGGGCCTGAGTTAAGGAGGAGTCATTCACAAAAGAGACTTGGGGGTGAGGAAAACTCAGGTGCAAAGACTGGAGTGGTTAACGTGCAGGCACTGACAGATGGAGGGCCACAGATGAAAAATATTACTGGAGAGGAATAGGAGAAGTTAAATAAGGGAAAAGTTGAGTTAATGGAACAGAGATCAAGTTTTATAAAGCCTACAGAGTCTCCTGTACCAAACTAGTGGTGGAAAGCCTGAAATACGGGGCCAAACAGAGTTGTGTTATTTTCTGCCAGAATGGAAGAGTTATATGTGTCAAATATGGGTATAGGATTGAAAAGATGTTGGTATAAAGAAAGGCACATCCAGCATCCTGAGGGACAAAGGAGAGAGAAAGAGTTCAGCGCAGCTGGGAAGGAGGTGTTTAAAAGCCAGGGAATAGGGGACTGTTGCTGTAGGTTTTGAAGAATAGGGAGGTATAATCCTTTATAGGGTGGAGGAGTTATGTTGGAAGAGAGGAGTTTTTTTTTAATGAGTTGTCCTATTTCTGGCTGATGTGCTATGTCCTGGCCTTCTCCTCCATCCAATAATCCTACATGCATGAAGTAGGTCCAGAAGACAGTAGTTCTGACTCCACCTCTGAGACATCCAGTGCCCATTATTTTGCCAGTCTAATACCTCTTTACTCTATAAGAACATTCAGAGGTATTATCATAGTGCTTTGGCATGTAAGTGTGGCTAATGAAAGAGGAGTTCTGAGTTAAGAATCAGAAATAGTTGATGTGGAAATGGGGGTTGGTAAGATATTCATAGATATATGAGGTTTGGGTAGTAAGACAACTTGTACATTCAGTTGGGGGTGATGGGGGAGGGGAGAAGGGACAGGATTGACAGGAGGGGTAGCCAAAAGGAAAAGGAGTAGGAACATAAAAAGTTGGGTTTCCTTGGGGGAATAGTCTTGGAAGGTGCCTTGTAGCCCCAGATCTTTAAAGGCTTCAAAGATGTCATCCCAGTTTTGTTTTGTTTTGTTTTTTGGAGTTTTTTTGGCCCAGGCTGGGTTTGAACCCGCCATCTCCATCTCCAGTATATGGGGCCGGCGCCCTACTCCTTTGAGCCACAGGTACCTCCCGTCATCCCAGTTTTGAACATGTGCGAGTAGCCAGACATCTCGAGAAAACTTATGGAAAAAAGAGAGGAATCAGGGAGGAATGTTACACATTTATGGGGAAGTGGACTCTTTGGGGATCCCAGTGAGTTTTAAGATGGTAAGGGATTGTACTTGTGATTTCCAGTTGGGGTCTTCCGGTGTTGGAAGTTTTTCTATAGGACACAGCTTTATTCAGGATCAGTGGATCCACAGTGGTGGGTCCAAGAGGTGAACAGCTGTGGGGGTGCTATAGAGAACGATGTGAGGGCCTGCCCAGTAAGGGGATAGAGCACTTCAGGGCAAGGGGGATTTAAGGAAAATTTGTTGTCCTTTCAATTAGTCTCTGACTTTCTCTGCTGAGGGTTGTGGTAAGAACTGATTTATTATTTTTCTAAGTTCATCCCTGGTTTCCTGGAGGGTGAGAAAACAGATTCCTATTGAGATTTCTATGGAGTTTGGAGGGGATTCAGGGCCCAGAATAATAGTCCCGCCATACATTATTTCAAAAGGGGGGATATACCCCCCCTTTGTGAGGGGGTAGAGAGAATGAGGAGTAAAGCAATGGGGAGGAGTTTAATCCAATCTTGTTTGTGTTAGAATGCTAATTTGGTGAGATGTTATTTAAGGATGTTGTTCATTTGTTCTACTTTCCCTGATGATCGGGGCCTATAAGGCACATGTAAGCACCACTGACCTCACTGGCTTGTGAGGTTTTGGAGGTGATCTGGCTAATGAAAGCTGGGCTATTGTAGCTCTGAGTGGAGTTGGGGAGGCCAAATCTAGGAATAATGTAGTAGAGAAGGATGGAGACAACTTCATGGGTTTCTTGCCTATTGTGGGGAAGGCTTCAGTCCATCTTGAGAAGGTATTGACCTAAGCTAGAAGAAGTTTATATTTTCGTACAGTAGACATATGGGTAAAGTCAATCTGCCACCCTTGTCTGGGGGGTTTGGTCCTAAGCCTGATGTGTGTGGAAAGGGGGTCTTTTCATGGTCCCCTGGGATGAAACCTGAGTGCAGATTGTGCGAGACTGGGTCTGCTTTAAAGGGGAAGATAGTCATGGGTGAGAAAGGAGCAGAAAAAGAAGGGTGTAAAGAGGCTTAAAGCCAGTGTGAAGACTTTCGTGGAGGGAAGAGAGGATATTTTGTGCTTAGAAGGAAGGAAGGAAGAATAAATTTTCCCTGTTGAAAAAACCATCCTTCTCATGTGGGAAGGTGCCAGTAACTGTCCTATTCTTCAGATGTATATACTGGAGAGAATTTAATGAAAGACAAGTACTGGCCTTCTGGAGTGGAGGGGAAGCATGTTGATCTGCCCATTTGGCTTCTATATCAGATTTTTGGTTGCCTTTGGAAGTTGGATTTGTTTTATTCTGGTGGCTTTTACAGTGGATGATTGCTACTTCCTTCAATTGTTTTCAACCTTTAAGGTCTACAATTTTTAAAAACATAGATATATAATTGGTTTATAATTTGTCTAATAGTTGTAATACATGAAGTCTTTTTATCTCTATCTTTTTTAATTAATTTTTTGTTGCATTTATTTGTATTATTGTGTGTGAGTTACTATTTACTCTTTTGTATATTGTTCTTGTAGAGTATCTGTAGAATTTATTTAAGATCATGGATAAAGCTTCATTCCTACAGATAAGTTCTACAATTGCTTTTGGAAGATATTTAGAAAATGTCCAGGAGGTCTTTAAATAGGAGTCAAGGCTTGAGTATACTTGAACTATCCAGACATGTGACTGAGGCCAGAGTGGATCACAGCTTCTCCAGGGTGTTCTTTACTTTGGCACTAAGGAAGCCTTCTATATGGTCCACTAGCTGAGGGCAGTTGGAGTGTATTTATTTTTGGTTCGCCTTTTCCTGAAGTTTTAGTTTTGGGAGAATCATCCTCTGAGAGGGGTCAGTTTTTCTATTAGTTTGAATATGAGGGCAGGCTCTGGGTTTAGACACGTATACTCCTCATTCCAAAAGAACTTCACCACGCAAACTTAGGCCCACCTGTATCAGCAAATGCCCTCAGGCAAAGTCTACTTCAGCAATCAGCTTGCTTCTTCAATCTTTGCTTTCACTTAGAGTATGGACATAGTAATTTTGAAAAAAAAAATCCATCAGTTTATCAATGTCTTAAAAATCTTCAAACAATTTGTAGAATTTTCATTATAACTTCATTCATTTCAAATCCATACATTTAATAGCAATATGTACTTACTAACAAATTTGTGGGGTATGGGGTAGACACACCTAAACTTATTTATAAGAGAAAAACCAATGTTTGTGAAAATACTAGGGATGTCATTTTGCCATTTAACAAACAAATTTCTCAATAAGTCAATACATCAGGGGAAAATTTAAAGGGAAGGAAATGACTCCATATCTTTCCAGGATACATGTCTTTAGGACTTCACACGTTCTACAACCAATCTATTACCACATAGCAACAATCTAACACTTCCATCCTGGTAAAAATGAGTCAAGAAATCTTTCTTCTTTCAATATTCTGAATTCTCCTCATCCCTTGCACGGGTTTACAAAGCTTGGCCATGAGCCCTACTAACTGCTATTGTCTGTCCATCTCCTCCAGGGATGACTGCTTATGGGGCTTGGTTCCCTCTTGAGTCAGTGAGGCTGTTAAAAACTGAGTCTCAAAAGAAGCAGAGCCACCTTCGCAACAGTAATTAGGTCACATTGCAGCAGCTTCCCAAAGGTTCATGAAAACCTGGAAATGACATAAGAAAAACATAGTTCAGAAAAGGAAAAACTTAAAACTAAATGTTAGGCACCACTCTTTCTAAAACCAATAAAAAGATTAGTTCCCAAAGTATTCCCCATAAACTAATTCTCTCTTTAGCTCAGAAGCATGGAGGAGATTCCTCCTTCAGCCTGAGTTCCTTCCCTTATTTGATTTCCCCCATAGTCTCATAGCCACAGTTTCCTCTGGCTTTGCCCAACCCAAGTCTATAAAGATATAAAATAAATTTTGCAACATATTCATAATTTCTTCAGCACTATTACTCTACTAACCATAAAGATAGCCCTTTACAAAATTATTAAAAAATGCATGATCATTATTAAAAGAAAAAATTTAGATGAATTAAATTTAATAAAGTTTATTTGAGGAAAGAATAATTCATGAGTCAGGCTTCACTCAAAACCAGGTGAGGTTCAGAGAACTCCCCTTTGCAACACAGGCAGTGTGTGTTTATAGACAGAACAAAGTAAAGTGCCAAATCACTGGACTGATCATAGCTGGATGTTTGTCTTATCTGGATATCTCTGACCATTTAGTTTTTGATACCAGAATTTTGTTTTCAGTAGGTCTCCGTAATTCTAAGAATGAATCCGTGGACCATAGATCAGTGGGAAGACAGGATTTATTTACAGAAAAGAATACAGAAACACCAGAGCTCCTGGCGGAGAAAAACAAATCAAGTTGGGAAAAAGCTCTCTCTCTCCCTCTCTGTCTGCCCGGCTTGTTTTTTTTTTTTTTCAGGGGTATATATAGTCAAGTAGGGTCCTCTGTAGTTAATTTAGGAGAACTCCGTAGCAAATGAATGGCTACAATCCCTTTCATTCCCAGGCCTAGGAAACTTACATGAAATTGACCAGGCCTAGGAAATGGAGGGTTCCCTGTTCCGACCAAGCACAAGGGGAGGGAAACCTAAGGTGCTCGTGTTTCCCCAGCAGTTGACTGGCCCCTCCAGCTACTGGAGCTTCCTGGAGGGGTGGGTGGAGAGGTGAGCCTTGCCTACCCTCCAGCCCCCTGCTTCCTCTGCCCACTGCCACCACACCAACACTGCCAAGGTGGAGGCAGCAGATCCACCCTTCAGCTCCCCAGAGCTGGCTGGGTGCCACCTGTACCAATTTGCTGATGCTGGGCTGCCTGTGATTGGTCAAGATTTGGCTTGGTTTGTTATACTCCTAAATTAAGTTTTCAGTTTATTTACTTACTGAGTTTGGGATTTGTTATGTAGGAGCTCAAAGTGTGTAGACAGCCCCAGGCTAATGGCTTCCTGTTTGGGTAGTTGAACACTATTATTTTGTATTAGCCTCTCCCTTCATTTGAGAAACTAAGTGTCTTAATAGTGCCCAGAGAAAGACTTTACACTGGATCCCAAATCAAGATAAAAAACAAGTTTTCACAAAAGTCTGTCTATTGTCACCCCACAAAGCATAATATAACCACTTTATTGGCAATAAAGAATCCAGTGTGGCCGTGACTTTTGTTATTCACATTCCATACATTAGAGAAATATCTAAACCAGTGGCAAAGCATTGTGCACCAACTCATTTCCTTTCCCTTGGCCCTCACTGTTCCTTTTGTTTTATGTCTTGTCATATCATTTATCACCATGTGACTTCTTTATTATTTATTGAAGACCTCTCTCACTAGCTTGTGAACGCCTCTATAAGAGGCTGTTATGGGCTGAATTGTCTCCCTTGCAAAAGTTCATATATTTAAGTTTTAACCCCCAATCCTCAGAACGGGACTGCATTTGGACATAGGGTCTATACAGAAGTAATTCAGTTAAAATATGGTCATTAGGGTGGCCCCCATTCCAGTATGACTTATAAGAGGTGGAATCTGGTCACAGACACATGCACGGGGAAGATGAAGTCAAGACAAGGAGAAGACAGACACAAGCCAAGGAGACAGGCCTGGTGCAGACATCCTGCTGACACCTTGACCTCAGACTTCCAGCCCCCAGAACTGAGAGACAAACTTCTGACATAAGCCACCCAGTCGGTGATACTTTGTTACAGCAGCCCCACCCAACTAATACACAGATTTTTGTTTTTGTTTTGTTTATTTCTGTAACATTGTGATTTGGAAAAAGAGCAATAAAGGAAAGGAAAACATAGGAAACATATAAAAAGAATACAATAAAGATGGAGCAGAAATTAATGAAATCTATAGGAAGATACATAACCTTAAATATTAATATATTTTTATTATACCACCTAAAGAATTCTAATTGATGGCAAGATTGATGAAGGCTAAAAAAAAAATAAATGAAAGATCAGAGAACCCCTAGATGACTGACTGATAATGGTGTGCTATGAATGGAGGGTCACAGTGAATATTAAGCACCCTATACCTAAGGGCCCAAAATAAACTGTCTTCTAAAAGTGGCTTTAATGTCTCCATTACTGACCACTCTACTAGTTTCACTCACAAGACTTGATGACAGGAGACTAACTCACAAGACTTTAAAAATGCAAACCTAAAATGTAAACGTTTGTGCAAAAAATTAAATAATACATCCCCCCCAATTGTTTTCTTGCATGGTAAGATAATGAGTGAACTTCTTCAAATTTTCTACAATGACCATGAGTTTACCAAATGATAAGAAAAAGGCCTATACAATTTACTTTTTAAAATAACCAGATAGCATGCACAGAAACAGATTTTGCAAAACAAAGTGCAGAAGTAGGTTAGAAATGTCCTTTCTGCAAAGTATTAATGTGAGGTCATAGAGTAGGTAAATGATTTCTTTGAACTAAACTATTTGGACATTGACAAATCATCATCATAAAAGGAAATGCAAGACTTAGAATGTTTATGAAGTACTGAACACGGAGGGCACAATGCACTGCATGTTTTGACTTACCTGGAATTTAGTTAAACTAGGAAAGATAAGTTTGAAGAAAAGTCGATAGCATTTTCCATTTGAGAACATTTACTATTCTAAGGAGATGTTTCTTTTCTGTGGGACAATGAGGATTTTATTTAGCCTACTCCTTAAAAGTTAGCTTTTTAAAATACTATCTATTGCATTAAAACAATAAATGAAAAATACTTAAACTGCCTTGAGAAAGCCTGTTGACTATATACAGAGGGTACCCAAAATGTATACACATTTTAAGAAAGGAAAATACTGTATTAAAATTGTAATGATATATAGCGCTAATAAAAGATGAATACAAGTCATGCTGAGCACCTCTCTTGGAATTGTAGAAGTCAAACACGACTAGAGTATTATAGATTTACTGAAAGACCCAATGAGTAAATGAAACCTAGTAGGAAGGAAGTATTTCATCAATTATCATTGAAACACCTTCCCTATGTGAATAGCGGGGTTTCTAAACAAGAGTTTGCCACCACTCTCTATTTTGGATGAAGAAACTAATGTCATGAGTTTACATGAGACCAGACAAAATGAAAAGACTTACAAATGTCATTAATTAAATCAATGAAGAAAACCAAACTGGAAAACAAACTGTCTCTTATTTTCACCAGTAGCATTTTATCTCTTGACTATATAATACATGAATCATCATAGGCATATTATCATAAGGCTCCTATTCGCTCCCCCGCCTTCTCATGTTCTTTCTATTTTCTCAAAGCACCAAACACAGATATATCATATATTTGAGTGATTTACTGTCTTCTCTCACCAGAATAGTTCCACATGAGAACCAAGGTTAGAGGCATCTATAATTACTGGAAATTTTTTCTCAATTAAAGATGTACTTTGGGCATTTTGTGTTTAAAGTCTATACCTAACTAAACCCAATAAGGTAGAAGAATGATAGAACTGATTAGAACTACTTAGCAATACCCACATTGGACCAGAACCTTTGAAAAGACATAGATTTTAGTTGAGTAGCCTTAAATTTTATTGAAAATGTCTTATGTTTCAATATTTTCAATTTATTATTGTCCCAATACAATAAAAATATACAGATGATATTGTTAAATGTGTTTCTTATTTAATCTGGCCAAAAATTAAGTTTTGAAATGGGAATAATAAATATTAAGATTTTTGTGTTGTTATGGTAAGACTTCTCTGCAGGGTCCACCCCCTATGTCTGTAACATGGGTATCTACACATCCCCAGGACCTGAGCTCCTTGAGAACCTATGACACATTTTTTTTAAAGTTTTTTCAGTACTTTTTGGGAAACATTCAGACCCGCACTTCTGGCCTGTGCCATGCAAAAATCTCTTTTCTTTCCCTGGAAGCAGCTTTGGGCAATGTCCTTTTATTTGCATGATTCTTTTGAAAGACTTTCCTACTTTAATTGACTAATTAAGTTAAAGGCCACAGTATAGTTCTGGAAGTACTTTCCTTCTAAAAACAGTATTTTGGCCTTTAAGTGTTCCAGAGAATGGCCTCCTTTACCACAAGTGCCATGGGGCTTGGCACCTGCCTGCCTGCTCTGGCCACATGCATAAGGTTTCTCTGAGTCTAGAATGGGAGCTGGAGATAGAAAACTCATAATCTGTGACTTGTTCACATCTCACCACTTCCTCCATTCCAGTGAGTGCCCTAGTGACTGGCTGCTAAGATGGTGAATCCCAGCAAACTATGCTGGGCTCTGAGTGGAAACAGTTCAAAGGTTTTGGTTGCTTGTCTCAACTAGTGGATCCTCTTTGCCTGTAAATTTGGCCCAGAGACACTGAGGTGAAGTTGCAGGTGGACTTGCCCTTGTCAGGCTCAGAGGGAAAGGCAGCCTTCCAAGATTCCTAAAACTCGGCACTTCATATCCCATTAGAAAGAACACAGGAGCAGCTGTATGAAGGCTGTGTGGTCCTCTCCCAGCTGAGAATCCTTACAAACAGAAAACTAGGTAAATGGCTGTGGCATTTATTTATGATGTTTATTGCAGCGGTAGAATGTAGACCAAATCCTAGCCTGGGAGATTATCTTGCGGTGATGGTGCAGTTGCAGCTTAGCGCTGAGCAGCTGGTGGGTGGCCTGCGATGTCCTCCCTGAGAAGAGGGGTTTTCAGATTGCAGAAACTGGTCTGTTCTGATTCCAGTGTGAACTATAACAAAGAAGACTTCCAGCCCACTTGCACAGATGCATGGTAATTCTCTAGTGGTGCCTTTTTTTGCTTCAAACTGCTGTTTTAATGTTTTGTAGACATGACACTTTCAGACAGCAAGGAAGGTCTTTTTTGTAAGGAATGGCAGGGATGGTGGTTGTTTATAAGAGCTGCAGAGACCACTGGACAAAGACCACAGCCAGAGCATCCTCCAGCTCCAACTGTGGCAAGCACATCAATGAACACCTCTTTTTGTTCTACTTGACCCTACCAGAAGGTCAAATACACAATCACTTTTGTTAGAAGATTTGAACAGAAATTTATTTCTAAATCTTTGATGGCTAAACTAAGCAATAAAAGATATTTTTTCATGCAATCATTGCAAATGCTTGATTCTGTGTTTTCCTTTCTCCCCTGACTCTACCTACCATAATGACCAAATTATGACCACTCCACTGGTTTCTCTCCCCTCTTTTCCATTTTCACACCATCATTCTTACTCAGAACTTCTATTTATTTCCTAAGGTCATTGCAATAGTTTAGCCATTTTCCCTTCCAATTCATGCTAAACAACATAGCAATATTAATTTTACTAAAGCATAATATTAATGGAGAAAATAAAAGGCCCTGATAGACATCCACTGCCTATCAAATTGAATGAGCTGCCTTAGTTGTATATTGAAGATGTCATTGCATCAAAGCTCTCAGCCCAACTACTAATATACCCATTATCCTTTCTTTATATTTTGGCCTTAACTCTACTTTTTGGGAGATGCCTGTGCTTTTGGTCCAGGTTAGCTTCAATCATTGAGCTCTAGAAAACCACTGAGGATTTCAAGCAAGAGTGATGTGGTCATATAAATGTTTCAGGTGAGTCTGTGGTTACAGCTTGGCAGCTGAATGAGCAGTTTGAAAACTGCTGTGCTTGTCTGGGAAGGTGAGGATGAGGCCTTGTAGCTGACAGCAGAAAGAAGAACGCAGAAGAAAGAGATGAACTCAGGCACCAAAGAAAGGATTTCTAGAAAGAACAATATTTGATTAACAGGAATGAATTAAGTGTAAGAGAAACAGATGACTTCCAGGATTCTACCTTTTTATTTGCGCAATCTCTTAGAAAATTATTTTTAATTATTATGAGTACATAATAACTGTACATATTTATAGAGTACATATGATATTTGATACAGATATATGGTGTGGATTAATCAAATCAAGGTAATTGGGGTATCCATCACCTCAAGTATTTGAATTATATTTAAAAATACAGATGTGGCAGGCCTTTCAAATAAAGCACGATATGGTAAGCCATATGACTTTCAGGTTAAAATGACATGCATATTATTTCATTGTAAATAGGACTCAAATGAACAGGACTTAATTTTCTTACTGATTTCCTAGACCTAATATGCATCACCTTTTAACCATAGGCCTATCAGATAATCTGATTTACTTCCTCAAAATATTATTCATACGTGAGTCAGTATGAGACAAATAGGTAACATAGTAGATTTTCACTTCACAGTTATGCTAATCACTATGTGCTTTCTGACTGCGGAGCACAGGCAAAAATATATTCACCGTGAAGTCATCTAAAGCAGTATCGTGAGCACAGTACCTTGTCTTTGTGTCTATTTTAGCACATACAAAGAGATCTGTGAGGTATGCAAAAACACGAAACACGGTATAGCTGTGTTGTTTTGCATGATTAGAACAGTTGTACAGTCAGTGTTCAATGAAGGTTTGTTGACCAATTAAAGAATCTTCAAAGTTTTAAAGTCAAAAACACCAATAGTATAATTACAGACCAACAGGTGCCATTGTTACCAATTCCAGTCCAGAAAGGGCAATGGCTAAAGAAATTTCTAGCTTGTCTGGATCATTGTCTTATTTATACAAATACTGTATGTGCAGGAGATTTGTTGCTGAATTCTTCGAAACTTTTATTTAGAAAAAAAAACTGATATATAGGCATTTATTTGGGAAATGTAAGAGTTAGGAAAAAGTTAGGCTATGATTTGCTCCCTGGGTGAATGTGGTTCTGATTATCTCATAGGAATCAAAAAAATAAAGAACACTAGAGGCCAGGAATTCTACAGTGAAAATTCTAAATATCTGATGAAATGTGTCTTATAAATTAAATCCAAGACCCTTTTCAGAGCACTTAATACACTCTCAAGGGTGAAATGTGTTTGTTTTTAGCAAAGTAGATTAGCTTACATCTTGTGATGAGAAAAGTCTATGTAATACATCGTGTCCTTTTAGCTCTTGTTTCGGGGCAGTTCGTTCGGGTTGTATCTTTTGGCCATAGTTGTGGATCTCAATTTTCTACCCTGTCTGAGTGTTAAATTGTTTTCTGTCTGCTGTCAAGCTGTCTCTTTGGGTTCCCAGGCCCCCTCCTCTTTTCTCAGCTACTCACTTATTTCTCAGGTCAGATTGAATTCGTCTTGAGTTTTCTTTCTTTATCAGACTCTTCAAAATCTAGCATTGCTTCATGTACCTGGCTGCTTGAGTATGGTCTGTTTGAATCAGACAATAACCCACTGCTTCAAGCAACTGTAGTCACCTTTTGTAAAAATCGCATGTTCAGCGGGCAGGCTTGGATCTTTTCAAGCCCAAAGAAAATGGAATTGGTGTTTGCTTAAGAGAAAGATTTGAATGATAATTGTTCCCAGTAGCTGAATGACTTGGAGGACAAGTCAACATGGACCAGCACCATTGTCTGTACTACTTTTTACCATATTCCTGTGCTTTCAAAAGCCTAGAGAAAAGTACCATTTCCAAGCCAGCAGGCTGCTTCCATCAACCCTCCTAGACAGAGGTCTCTGCTGAGCTAGGACTGCCAGGCCTATGTTCACTCTTTCTCATGGCAAATGGTCCAACAGATGTTTCCTAGAGGGTTGTGGTGGCTGGGAGATTGATTTCCTGGCTTACTAGGGTGCTAACAGTATCCTGAAAATTATGTCATATGGATTATAGCCCTTTTGCTTGTCTAAAAGAAACTACACTTGTTTGGAAGAGGACACATGTCTATATGGAATTACTTTGGCAATGACCTGTATTCCTGTTTCCAAATCAAGGAAGGCAACTTCAAATACCAGAAGACAGGCTTTAGCATGATTCAGTCTTGCACATGCAAGATCTCCATCACAAAGCAATGTTATTCAGCTCATCACAATATGTGCTATAATGAATTCTGGCAGGAGCACTAGTCTAGTTTCCTGATGAAAAGTAGGATAGTTTATCAAGACTATTTTGAATTCTAATCTTATTCTCTAACCAGCTTGCCTAACTTCCACATGTGGGTAATAATAGCTAACACTTCCATAGCAATTTACTTTATGCCTACATTTTTACAAACACTTTACATGTATTAAATAATTTATTTCTTACGATTACCCTAGGATGTATTATGATTCCCATGTCAAACATGGAGAACTAAGGCACAGAGAGGTTAAGTAACTTGCCCCAAATCCCATAGCTAATAAATGTTAAAGTCAGAATTTGAATCCATTAGTCTCAGACTGAGACTTAACTATTTAATTTTATTCTATCAGCTTTCCTGATCCAACTCAAACTTCTATAAGTCATCAATATAAAATCTTTTTTAAAAAAAGTTATGGGATTAATCTCAACAAAATAATGATCACTTCTATTTCATTCACTTTTAGTTTGTAAACAGTGGAGTTAATATTGTTGATAGGCCAATCTATCGATGGGGAATACTACAGAGTGAGAATCTGAGAAAAATTAGACCAGAGCCAGTGAGGACATTTGGGGGCTATTGCAACTGAGGTAAGAGTTGTCAAGAGCCTAGACTTAGATAATATTGTATGGTGAGACATTTTTAATATAATCAGGAGTTACAACCACCATCTGTTGCTTAATTTCTGCCTCACCCCTTACAAGCAAGGTGTCCTTGAAGAGGCTACTTAGTTTCTTTGTGCCTCAATGTCCTTGTCTGCAAAATGGTGGTAAGAATAACATCTAATTCACAGAATGGTCATAGGGTCATTGTGGATCTGGCACATAGTAGTCACTCCATGATTAAACATTCTTACTACTAATATTACTAAGTAGATATGGGCATGAAAGATAAAAAGATACAAAATGGCTCCCAATTTCCCAATGGCTTGAGTGACTCCAAAAATAGAGGCATCATTCACTGATAATAAGTGTAGAGGAAAAAAAGAGATAGTAGAAAATAAAAGAATAACCATATCATAGAAAAGATGCCTAATGAATGGGACAAGATCCTGAAAAAAACAAGAACAAATAGAGTCAAGAATACCAGAGGGGGCTTGGCCTTGAGATGACAAAGGCTAAGTGAGGTAATAACAGATGCAGCTGAGTTTCAGAGAAGGAGGAGATTGGGCATGGTTCATATAAGGATGCCTCATTTTCATGTATGAAATGTTCCTAAGTGGGATACAATGAAATGGCAAGAATTCTAGAAAGTTAGATGAAAAAGTTGTCCTCAGTGGAGAAGGAAGGATGGCTCAAACACTCAACTACAATTCAGACTTTATCTTCCAAATCCACACAATGTAATCTACTCATGAATACCTTCATATTAATCTGAAATGACAAAAAAAGAAGGAAGGAAGGATGGGAGTGAGGCTAGGTACATGCAATAGACTGTTAGAGCTGGAAGAATTGAGGAATGAGGAAATGAAAGCCCACAAAGGGCAGTGAGCAGGTATAGTGAACTTTGGAATATGAGAGAGAGAAGGCTAGATAGTAGTCAAGGGAGGGTTTATGTTTTCTGACAGTGAGTCAAAGAGTTGGGGGATTAAGGCAAACACCCATGGAGCTGAAGTGTTGACTAGACCTGCCACAAATGTATACTAATTGTAGGGTTTGATGGTATAACACGGGCTATAGAGGATGGTTGTGACCTAGGTACAAACATCATCAGTAATTAAGGGAGGATGACCAAAACATAGATAGCTTCATTACTGAAAAAGGAGGATTGAAGATGGAAAGGTTGGGTGGCATAAACTAAGAGGGAAAGCAACCTTGCATAAAGACAGAAGCAGGATTTTTGTAGATGGCATAGGGAGTTCAAGGAATAACCAATCTCCTCTCAAGGTTTTAAGTAGACCAAGAGAACCTTCCTTCAGGGGAGGCGGGAGTCAGAGCAGAAAAAATGTTAGGGTAGAGCCAGGAATTTTTTAAGAGATAGATTAAAAGTTCAGTAAGATCTTGATAGAGTAAGAGAGGAATTTCTCATGAGAGAGAGCACTCAGAGGACACAGGTGAAAGATGAAAAATTAGGAAACAGTGAGAGAGGAAATGGAAAGAATCAAAGCAGTGTGAGGAGAAAATGTATTGCATGGTGGGCGGGGAGGGAAGGAAGGGGACAACATGCGGAAAGGTTAGAATGCATATGGCGTGTTCAAAACTTTCCAGTGATCCACTCCGGCCATAGTATGGAGAATAGGGCCAGACTCTGCAGTTGGGCAGACAAAGCAAGAAATTGAGAGAGGTTATAAGTTAGTTTTATCTATTGTCCAAGTGCAGTAGCCCTTCATTACACACAGAAGTGGAACTGATGTGCAATTATCAAGCATGTTAGAATACACCATGGCAGGTGGCGCCTGTGGCTCAGGGAGTAGGGGCAGGTCCCATATACTGAGGGTGGCAGGTTGAAACCCAGCCCTGGCCAAAACTGCAACAATAAGAACAAAAAATAAAATAGTAATAAAATACACTGTGGCCTTATTAAGGATCAATTAGTTTAATGTTGTAGCTCTTTCCTAGTATCTGATATTCACATACTAATGTGATATCAAGAAGTCTTGGAACATTGGATAGGACTAATGGTAAACCAACTTAAGCCATTAGACTTGAAGTCTGACCCTCAACAAGTCAGCTAGAGATAATGGAAATTGATAATAAAATCTTGGTGGAAAAGGAACAAGAAATGCATTACTTTGCCCTTTCAAATACTTTTCTGGGATACTGTTTATTTTTCCCCCCTAATTTGCCATTTGGCAGGGTCTAATACATACATAAGAAATTAGGCTGTTATTAATTACCATTTTAATTGAAAATAATACATTGGCTTTGCAACTTTTTAGAATGAAAAATAATTAAATACTTTCATGGTTTTTGATGGTGTTTAAATGTTGAAATTCCAATCTCATCTTATTATTTGATCAGCCAAAAATAGCAAAACTGGCATTTTCTTCTAGTAACACTTTTTTTTCACAGCTCAAACACACATGCTGTAGGTGTGTATAAAGGTTTTAGAATTAGGCACAAAGAAAAAGCTTCGTACCTCAAATTCCACTCTAGTCATATTTAAATATATTTACAATAATTTCATATGCAATTCACAAGTGGAGTCACTATCTTTTCATGAAGATCTTTTCAATAGTGTAATATTCACCAGGGCAGGTGATTTGAGAATGAGAAAAGACTATACCTAGAATTGGAGCTTAAATGAAACAACTTTTAACAGGATTAAAATGCAATACATTGGGGGAAATGAACAAACAAGAAAAGAGACGAGGGAATTTATAGTTGGCTGCCATGATTAGAAAAGGGATCTGGTAATATTTTTTTCTTTGCTTTTACCACTAAATCCCTGGGAGAAGTATTTGATGCTTTGGATTTGTAGACATGATCTCAATTTTAAACTATTCTAGAACCCATTCTGCTGATCATAAACTACAAGAGTAAGCACTATTCATGTTTACCTAGTAATAGGAGAATTTATCTTCAAATTATTGTGGGATTGGGAAATGGAGTTTTTCCTCCACTTTTTGACCTGGTGTAGTATATTATGAGCCACAAGGGATGAATCAAAATGAATTGTATCTCTCTCTCAATGTCTTAAGACTATTGCTACCTTTCTTTAATCGTGGAAAAGAAAGAATACAGAGATTACCAGCTGTATACAATGCACACATTCGCTAAATAAAATCTTTCTTTTAAATTATATAATTTAAATATTATAAAGTTAACTGGGAAACTTTCATGATGTGAAAATAACAAAGCAACACTGTTATTTTTCTGTCTGATAAGCAACAGAATAGGCATCATCTAAAATTAAATTTTTTTTGCAGTTTTTGGCCAGGTACACGGGGCCAGCATCCTACTCCTTTGAGCCATAGGCACCGCCCTAAAATGAAAAATTTCCACTGACATTTGGCATGGGGGGAGGAGGAAAATGGCAGAGTTTTGAATTTGAAAGTAGGGTAAATTGGAAAGTTTCATGTCAAGGATTGACCTAAAAATTATTTTATCATATTTAAAATATAAATATGATTATAGAAATTGTTGCATTAGATTTCAAGTCACAGTTTAAAATATGGATATAATGAGGAAAGTGTATCTCTCTCACCAAATAGGGATTGTGATGCATGAGGGAAAGAGAGCTTGTTGGTTATCATCACCCTCTCCAAGTGCTCAGTGTACTGAGCCCTCCACTCTCTGACTTGCTCTCAGATGATCCACCATTTCTCTGTCTTCCCAGGCACCATACTCTGTCTTCCTAGATTCCTCTCCCAGACCTTCCCATCCTGGCCTAGAAATATACTATACCCAGTCATTTGTTTTGGATACTTCATTCTCTTTCCTGTACTCTCTCACTTCTCCATACCCATATTCTCAAAAATAAATTTTCATTAATCCCATCATACCCAATTCTAAGAGTATGAGTATCCTAGCAACAGGAAAAGCAAATTTCTCTTATATTATTTCTTGTATATTCTAAAAATCTTGTATATTATACAGGAATATTTTAGATTTAAATACATTTTAAAAGTTTGTAGAATTGCAGTCATAACAGTTGTCATACCTTCTCAAAATGTGCAGGCTTTTTGTGGGGGCTGAGTCACCAACACCCCATGGTGTGTTATATTATTGAAGGTTCTAGAAGTGTGCAACCCTAGGCAGAGCAATCTTAGACTACAGGTACTAGACTCCCATCATTCCCACAGCTAATGAGCCAGGTCCCTGGCCACCATTCTGCATCTGGCAATCTCAAATAGACCATTAAGAAAAATTCTGTGAAGGTTCCTCATCTCTCTTCGAGAATCAATTCCACAGTGTTCTACACTTCTTGTCTCATAACCCAGACCTCCAGTCCTCACCCTCTTCCTAAACACATCTGGCTGGATATTGGGAACTGCCTTTCAAGAATAAGCAGTCTACTATCTATATGCACCCTCTTCTTAGAGCCTCCCTTGATGTCCTTGACATACTGATCTTCAGCCTTTTCTGAGGAGACTATTTCCCTGACTCTCTCTCTAGCATATCAATTTATTCTCTCATACCTTTGTACTCTAAGAGGAGGAGCTCAGGTGGGTGTCCTCTGCTTTTCATTGATGCTTCCAACTGTTTCCTGCTAACCACTGTCTTTGGGGATTTGTATCTTCTTGACTCTACCACCCTCCTTCCCCTTCTCACTAATCCATTTATCAAAATTTGAGCCTTTCTTTTCTTTCTTTTTTTTTTAAAGTTAATCATTTTTTTATTTTTTTATTATATTTTAGCTGTGTACATTACTGCATTTATGGGGTACAATGTGCTAACTCTATATATAATCTAGAATGTTCACATCAAACTGGTCAACATATTCACCTCACTTATTCAATTGTTGTGTTTAGACATTTGTAATCTACTGTCAATATATTTGACATGTATAGTTGCAATATACATAGTAGGTGAGGTCCCACCCTTTCTTTTCTTTCATCCGACATTTGTAATCTACTGTCAATATATTTGACATGTATAGTTGCAATATACATAGTAGGTGAGGTCCCACCCTTTCTTTTCTTTCATCCGTGAGTTTGGAAAATGACACATAACCTTACTTTCCACTTTAAATCAGCTATTATTAGTTGCCCTAGAATTTGCAATGTACATTTGCGACTAATCAACATTCAGTTTCAAATAACACTACGAGACTTCACAAGTAGTGTGAGAACCTTATAATAACAGAATGATTCTAATTCCTCCCTTTTGTTCCTTGTATCATTTCTGTCATCCATTTCACATGGACATACATGTATATAAACATATGTAATTGAATATCTTGTTGCTATTATAGTTTGAACAAACTGTTAGCTATTAAATCAGTAGATTTCTTTATAATAAGAGAAACAAAGTTTATTTCATTTTTACTTATTCCTTCTTCCATATTCTTTATGTGTATCTGAATTTCTGACCTATATTATTTCCATTCTCTTTAAAGAACCTTTTTAACTTATCTTGCAAGGCAGGCCTGCTAGCAATAAATTCTCTCAATTTCTATTTGTCTAAGAGTATTTTTATTTTCTTTCACTTTTTAATGTCAATTTTTCAATGTAGAGAATTCTAGATTAGTGGAATTATTCCTCTCAATATTTTAAGTATTGCATTCTACTCATGTTTTTTTGCATGATTTCTGAGGAGTTAGACATAATTCTTATTTTTCTTTTTCTGTAGGTAAGGTGTTCACTATACCCACCTCTTGTTTTACTCAAGATTGTTTTCTTTGCCTTTATTTTGTGCAATGTGCATTGTGGATATGATATGCCTAGATATAGGTCTCTTTAACATTTATTCATCTTAGTGTTCTCTGACCTTCCTGGATTGGTGGTTTGGTGTCTGACACTAATCTAGGAGAAATTCTCAGTCATTGTTTCCTAAGATAGTGCTTATGTTACTTTTCTTTCTTCTCTCTTTGACATGTAAAGTAAACTTTATACAGTTGTTCCATAGTTCTTGAATATTCTGCTTTGGTTTTGTCTTTTTTTTGTCTTTGTTCTCTTTCTCTTTGCTTTTCAGTTTTTGAGGTTTCTATTGGTACATGGGTCACTGCAAAAGTTGTGAGACAGAAACACAGTCAGTACCATCCTTTCTGATTCACCTATAGAAGTTTTAACTTGCCCTACTTATTGGTGTTGCTGGGAGGGCTTCATTTGTTTCTCTCCACACATATTTTACCTTTCTTGATTTTTGTTTGTCTCAAAATATTCATAATGATGCATGAATATCCTCAAGCTCAGAGATTCTATCTTCAACCAAGTCCAGTCTACTGAAAAGCCTATCAAAGGCATACTTCATTTAAGTTATAGTGGTTTTGATCTCTAGCATTTATTTTTGATACTTTATTAGGATTTTCACCTTCTGCTTGCATTGCCTGTCTATTCTTATATGTTGTCTACTTTATCCATTATAAGCCTTAGCATACTGATCATAATGGTTTTTAAATCCTAATCTGATGATTCTGGCATCTCTGTCATATCTGATTTGATGCTTGTTCTGTATCTTCAAAATTGCAGATTTTAGATTTTAGCATATCTTGTCATTTTTTTTTATGTTGCCAGACATAATGTACTGAGTAAAAGGAACTGCTATACATAGGCCTTTAATAATGTGGTGGCAAGGTGGAGGATAAACACTTCAAAGTCCTTTCTTTGCTCAGATCACAGTCTTTTAGTGAGCCTATGCCTCTTGACTGTGATCTTCACAAGTTTCTATTTCCTCCCCCTTAGGTATGACAGAATGGTTAGAATGGGATTGATTGGACACATTTCCCTTCTCCCATATGGAAGGCTAGAGTGGCTGTAGTTAAGTATATCCCTTCATTAGGGCATTTAGATTCCAATAATACCCTAGTGGGTGAGGTTCTTATTAATAATTTTCTCCTACAGGCAGGCCTTGTAAAGAAGAACAGAGTGCTATGATATATTTCAAATGGTTCCTTTGCCTTATCCCAGCCAGAAGTACAAGGAGATTTTTCTCTAATATATACTGTGAGAACATGATTAAGTTCTTAGAGGTAAAATTCACAAATGTGTAGAAACCCCTTATAACTGGGTTCGTGTAGACTTTTTAACTCTCAGTAATACCTAGCAACCAGCAAATCAATTATAGTTCAGTTTTCCTAATCCAACATTGATTCCACTCATGAGTATCTATTCTGCTAAGTCAAGACTCCATGTATTTTCCTGTCTGTTCCTCCAACAGGCTGATAATAGTTTGACCTGTCTTCACACTTCTCATGAATCTAAGAAGAGTTGTTGATTTCCTTAATTTCTTTAGGTATTTATTTGCTATTAGGATAAAGTGGCAACTTCTAATTAAGTCCCTTACATATTTAACTAGAAACCAGAAGTCCCCATTTGTTCTGTTTTGTGGCAGGAGAGGGAGTGAAATGTTCAGGGAAATTAATTAACATGTGAAAGACCTTATTGTGGAAAAAATTGTGTGGAATTATGAAGATGGAGAGCATTCCAGTGTGTCTCAGATAATAAAGGAAGGAGCAAGTATAGATGCAGCAAAAGACATAACAGAAACCAGAACATTCAGGCACTTTCACACTATAGTAAGAATTTTTGTTATTATTCTAAGAGCAATTGGAAGTGATTGAAATGTTTTAGGCAGAGAAACATCATCATTGTATTTTAATTTGAAAAATTTCATTTTATATAGAAATCAACTACATTTGTGTATCTGTGCAGTGAATCATCAAAATTCACAATTTTATTTATGATAGTATAGAAAATAGTAAAATAATTAGAAATAAATTTAACAAAAAGTAGACAACTTACACTTTGCAAACTTCAAATCATTGTTAAATTAAAGAGGATATAACTAAATGAAAAGTAATTTGATATTCATGGATCAGAATTTTTAATATTGTTAAGGTGGAAATACTCCCTAAATGAGGTACACATTTAATACAATCTTATCAGAATCCCAGTTGGTTTCTCTGTAGAAAGCTGATACAAAAATTTATATGGAAATTCAAGGGAATAAGCAAAACAGTCTTGAAAAAGAAGCCTGAAGATGGAAGACTCATGAGTTTCAATACTTATAGCAAAGCTACAGTAAATAAGACAGTAATCAAGAATAAAGATAGATATATATAGATTGGTGGAATAGAAATAAGAGTTCAGAAATAAATTTAGTAACATCAGTGAAAATGGCAAAGTTGTGAATTCCAAGTTTGTCCCTCCATAAAAACAATGAACAAACTAGCAAAAAGTATAGAATCAAACTTTTTAGACTTGTGAAAAACAATCAAAAGTTTCAGTAACCACAAAGTGTCTTAATCAAAACAAGTCAATGAACACTATACACATTCTTGTGGTGCTTCCAATTACTCTGATTACATTCTGCACTTCTCAGGTCAGCATCAACATTAAAGAAAAGAGGCTGCATCACAAGGACAGGTAATAGTACACAAGGGATCAGAACAAATCTTATTTTCAGAGAATTGTGGTTGTTTTTTTCACACAAAACTCTCTGTGGGCTGAAGTGGTTACCAATGGGGCATTTAACTGTTTAGAATCAGATGCATTAGTTTCTGACCCCTGAGACAGGGATAAGAGTTGAATAAAATAATAGACTAACCAGAATACTTTATAAGAAAGGACAGGGAAGAATGTGATTTTCATGGTTGCCACATTATGAAATTCTAGGGCATAGTTTCCAAAAAAAGGATAAGGCATGGAAATAAATAATAAAGTATAGACTACGCACAAGAAGAAAAGAAATTAATACAAACTCTTCATAGGAATTAGACAATGACTTTAAATCAATTATTTGAAACATTCTATAAGAGTTGAGGAAAATTATTTATATATAACAAAATAAGCCATGAGAATGATATCTCACCAAATATAGACTATCAATAAAATAATAGACTTTATAAACAAGAATAGAAATAGAAATGCTGGAGCTGAAAAGTACAGCAATTGAATTGAAAAAATCACTAGAGGGCTCAAGAGCAAGTGTTAGCAGGTGGAAGAAAGAATTAGCAAATTTGATATTAGCTCAATTGAGATTATCCTGTCTTTGAGAAAGAAAGAAAAAATTATGAAGATAAATTAAGTCTTGTAGACCTGTGTAACACTGTCAAGCATACTGACATTTACACAATGAAAATCCCAGAATAAGTCAGAAAGAAAGGAGAATAAAGAATATTTGATAAAATAATGGCTGAAAAACATCCTAAACAAAATTAAGTACATTAATCTAGAAACCTAAGAAGCTTAATGAACCCAAAGTAGTACAAATAAAAGGAACAAAGCCCAAGACAGATTATATAATAAAACTGTGGAATTCGAAAGATAGACAACAGAAAAAAAAAGAAGTGACTCTTCACATGTAGAGGATTTTCAATAAAATTAACAGCTAATTTCTCTTCAGAAACCATAAAGTAATGGAATGAGATACTCAAAGTACTGAAATAACAAAAATAAATAAATAAAACTTTCAACTAAGAATTCTATGTTCAGCATAACTACTTTTCAAAAGTCAAAAACAAAATAGGACATTCCCAGATAGACAAAAACTGAAGGAGTTTATTGCTAATAGACCCCCTAAAAGAAATGCTAAAGGGAGACTTTCTGGTGGAAAGTAACTTTAATTCACATTAAGAAACAAAACCTGTAAAGGTAATTACATGGATAAATACAAATACCAGTATTAATGTATTTTTAGCTTACCATTTCCCTTTTTCTATATGTTTTTAAAGTAATTGAGTAAAAAATAATTATAAATCTATTTGATGGGCACAGTAAATAAAGATGCAATTTATGACAATAATAGCATAATGTGACAGTAAGGTCTGAGCTATAATAGATCAAAGTTTCAGTATATTATTAAAAATAAGTATGTGTTAATTTGAGCTAAATTACTATAAATTATAAATATTGAGAAAATAATAAAATATATATCAAAAGCAGTGAGAATGGAAAGAAATGGCATATTATAAAGTATCTATTAACATAAAAGAAGCCAATAATGGAAGAAATGATGAAGAATAATACTATAAAAACACATAGAAAAAAAGAACCAAAATTACATTAAATTTAAATGGACTACACTCTCCAATAAAAACGTAAAGATTGGAGGAATGAATAAAAAATGATCCAACTATATGTTGTCTATATACTGTCTCATTTAGATGAAATGATACAGGTAAGTTAAGATAAAAAAATAAAAAGAGATGCTTCATACAAACAGTAACCAAGAAAGCTAGAGTGGCTATATTAATACAAAAAAGAATTTGAGACAAAAATTGATTAAGGTATTACATAATGAAAAAAGGGTAAATGTATCAAGAAGACATCACAATTATACATGTACGCATCCAACAAGAGAACCTCCAAATGCATGAAGCATCAATAAACCTTTGCATTCATGGTCAATTTATATTAGACAAGTTTCTATAATAGTCTTGGAAAAACTAATAGTTTTTGCAACAGATAAGGTCAAGAGGCTGGGCACAGTGACTCACAATTCTAATCCCAGCATTTCAGGAAACTGAGGAGGGTAGATTGCTTGAGCTCAGGAGTTTGAGACCAGTCTGAGCAAAAGTGAAACCCCATTTCTACTAAAAACAGAAATAATAGCCATCTATTGTGTCAGGCACTTGTAGTCCCAGCTACTTGGGAGACTGAAGCAAGAGCATCTCTTGAGTTCAAGAGACTGAGGTTGCAGTGAGCTATTATGATGCCATGGCACTCTACCCAGGATGACAAAGTGAGAGTCTGTCTCAAAAACAAAACAAAACAAAAACAAACAATAACAAAAAGTAATAAGCAAATCTGGCCAAGAAAACTGGATATCCACCTACAAACAAATAAAGAAATCCTACTTCACACCATACACAAAAATTTACTGAAAACTAATCAAAGACCTCAATGCATCAAAGTCAAAACTATGACGATCTTAGAACAGATCATTGTAGAGATGTGTGACTTTGGATTAATCAAAAAGGTATGAAATATGATACAAAAGCACAGAAACAAAAATAATGTGAATTATGCCCAATAAAGATGTTATTTCCAAAAAAAAAATTTAGATGTGGAAAATGGATTAGCAACTAGACAGAGAGATACAGAGACACTAGTTAGGAAGCAATTGTGTTAATACTGACAGAGAAATAGTAGCTTGGATTATTATTTAGATCTGGAGATTGGGAAAGTTAATTTAAGAGTGCTTTTAGTGGTAAAATCTGTAAGATTTGGGATGATGGATTGGCTATAGGTGTTTAGAAAAAGAAAGCCCTTAGACTATAAGCTTCAAGAAGGAAGAACACTGGTCTATGTTTTCATGCTGTATCCCCTTTTCACAGATCAGCCCACGACTGATAGTTAGTGTTCAATAAATGTTTGTCAAATCAAATAAATAAATACATAAATGGTGATGCTATTCCACAAATTCCAGAGGACTGAAAATAAGGGCCAAAAGTCAAATAGTATGTGGGAATCTGGGAGAAGGCATGTTCCACCTAAGAACACTCTCACTCAAAATTTTTTCAGAGCACTTTACCAGCCTCAAAAAATATGGCTACCAGTTTGTACTGTACAGAGCAGCGGTTCTCAACCTTCCTAATGCCGTAATGTCATTGTTAAAAAGGGGTCATGACCCACAGGTTGAGAACCGCTGGTATAGAGCCTCCCGTCTTCTGAAGAAATAGAACAGTGACTGCTGTATTGGCCCTCGCTTTTTGTTCTTTCAGTGCCCTCCTACCACTTCTTGCTTATCTATGTTGTTCCATGGCTCTTATCCCCGTGAACAACATGCCATGCTCCTAAGTGACTTTGCTTTTTCCCCTCTTCCTCAGGAAAGCCTCCATCCCTCAGTGTGATGATGTAAGCTGTAAAAGCTAAATGTGAACTAACTAAATGAAAACCCACGAAATTAAGAATGACCTGTAACCCGTGATGTTCCCAGAAAGTTTTACATTAAAATACATCCAAAAATATGCAGCTTCTCTGACTCTCTAGAGCAGTAATTTTCAACTGTGATGTGCTATGAGAGGATCTTAGGTGTGCCATGAAAAATTTTAAAGATCATGAACTGAATGATTCTCGAAAGAAGTTTAAAGCACAGTAAGTATATTCTTTTTTGTTTCTTACTCTTTTTATTTGATCAACATAATTTAAGGGTGCAATGGAAGTTTAACTACAGGTTCAAGTGTACCACGAGATAAAAAAAAAAAAAAAAGGTTGGAAAACACTGCTAGGGGGCATTTCCTTAAGGAAAGAGTTCTGTTGAAGGTACATAGTATTCTGTAATTTGGGTTTGATAAATTCAGCCTGTGTGTTATTATAAAACTGCATGTCTTTTTAGTTCTCATTTTATGAACAAGATTATACATACTACTACCAGAGAAAGCATTAAAATAAGCTTAACTTAAGCAAAAAAGTCTTCAGGACAATCTTGTGAATGCTGGTATGTTGGATATTTCATCAATACCCTGAAATGCTTTGGCAAAGTCAAAATCAAAAAATGAAACACAGTCAATTGTCCTAGAGACACAACCAGTCTCCCCTCGCCTTCCGGGACATCCCTCACTAGCCTGGGGTTATATAATGAGTTCAATAAGTCTGAAAATGTAATCTTTACATGGTCACTTGTTCATGGAAAAGTGAGCAAGTACAGGGCGGCATGATCGCTGGGCACCACTGAAATAAAGACCTGTCAGTCATTGGCAACAGCTTTTAAAAGCAAGCTGCATTTTACATCTCTCAGTGTAATAAAGATCACATCACGGCCAACATATTATCAAAGCTCAAAAGCAAATAAATGTACAGCACACTTGCCAAGGCCTTTTCTCAGGTTTTATTATTGCTGACAATAGAGCCAGTGTTGCGAGAACCACACTAGTTAGCCAATCCACCCAGGCCGTACTTTGTTCTCTGCCTGAACCTGCTCCTGCATGACTTTAGGACTAATGCTATTTATTTCTGTTGTGATTATTCAATGCGATTTGGCAGAAAAGCACAAATTCTGCAATCATTTAGTCAGTCTCTGAAGTGCTTGTGAAATTCTTCCAGAATGGCAAGAAAAAATAACATTTCTGGGCAAAGATTAAAACGCCTAAGTGACACATAGTTGACCTTGACAGTTTCTATTGTGAAGAATGTTGTCGAGGATAATCAAGAATGGTAAGGTCTTGCCTCGACATAGGTACATGAGCAGACAAAGTGGTGTGACGTGCCGGGAGGGGCAGAGGTGTCAGGAAATGCTCAGGGTGCATCTGCGAGGGAAATCCCTCAGCAAGTTACTGTTGGAGAGATCACTGTGGCTGATGCTCTGTGCTTCATTCTACGAGGACACACAAAGATGTGCCAGATAAGGGCCTGTCCTGAGAGGGTCACACCAGACACAAGGGAGAAGATGAATGGAGGGAAATCCAGATCGCTTAGGGGCCAGTCCACCCTCAAGCTAATTTGTGATTTTGTGTAAATCGTTTTATTTGTGCCTCTATTCCTCACTTTAACGCCTTTACAATCAAATTTGTTGATAATTTCTAAATTAAGTTGAACAGCATGTTGCATTTCCCCTGTGTCAGAGAATCTGGCTCAGCTAGGTCCAGGACTCTAAACAGTACAGTTTCCTCCTAACCTGCCACAAATATTCCCTATCTATGTGGCATTTCTAGGTGTCTAATGATGAAAGTTAGGCTGCAGTGGCTTTATTCAAGCACGTACTATTTAGTAGATAGGCTTGCTTTGCAGAGACATCTAGTTTTTAAAACCTCTTCAGATAGTGGGAGCCATGATTTCTGTGTAGCAAACCTGAATGCCTCATAGATGATTCCTCACCAAAAATGTACCTGTTGTGATTATCCCATTTCAAGTTGCATAATGACTGCTAGCTATATTGTGACACTCATGGTCTAAGAGAATTACTCCCTGACTCTACAGGTAAAGGCCCCCAAGCGTCTACCATCAGCAATTCCAAAGCCTCTTCTCTGTTTCCAGGGCTTATAAGGATACGCAAACCTGAGCTGAAAATCTAACTCAGAATCAGGTTTGGGGAGCAATTAGCAGGTCCGCTCCCAACTTCCCAGTAAGGCAACTTGTAAGATACATTGTAAATACATATTTCTAACACTTCTACTGAAAATGAGGACCCCAAATCAAATGACATAAGAGTATCTAGGAGAAATTGGCACTAACCAAAAGGCAGGCGGTGTGAAGGGCCATCTCTGACAGAAACCAGAGGAATCCAGCTGCCAGAATGTGGACCGTGGGCCCCATAGTTTAGAAATGGAAGAGAGGCATTGAGGCTGACCCTTTCCTGTGGGTTGTAAATCTCAGATTGGGAGAGGCGGTAAGGCCTCTGAGTACCAATATTCTTCCACTTCCACCAGTACTTTTCCTCCTACATCCATTCAAGATTACAGCTTGGGGAAAGCAACTGAGGGCACAGAATGTGGTTCGTGGTAAGATACTGCATTTGGGGAAGCAATTTCTCTAATAGCAGGAGACAGCAAGCAGAGACCAGAAGAGGCCTGAGCCTGGAGCGTTCTACCTGGGCCTACACAGGAAGAGTTTGCTCACCTCTAGTACATGCTCCAGTTGGCTGAGATTTAAGAAAGGGTCCCTATAGAATGAGGGAATGGGAAAGGAGGCAGTAGGACAAGAAACAGCAGGGGAAGGACAGGGTATTTAGGACCCTAATGGCAGCAACAACAAAACAAATGTCATGCGCTCTGTAATTTTGTCATGGGTCAGCAAACCTAATTCACAAATACAGATGACTCCATCTTTTGTTTGTAGTCCTTGTAAATGCCTTTAACTGATTTAGCTTCATTTTAAGATACAAGTCTTTGTATTTACATAGACTATTTTATTCTTCAAATGCTGAAATCTTTGTTTTTTGTTTTTTTTGAGTTGGGGACCTAGGCAAAATCATGCAAATGTCATATGGATACTCATGAGGATCATCTTCCTACTTCCCTGTCATTTTCAGGTAATAGTTAACCCACAGAAAGAATGTATGACTAACCAGCTAACCAATGCAAATCATACAGAGGAATGAGATTATTTGTATATTTGTTTTCCTCCTCTGTTGAAAGAAAGTTCACTAATGATTCTTTTCCAACATGAGTGAGATTGTTTCAAATAAGCAGGCCATGTTAAAACAATGATTTTGAGACAAATAAAATATTTAAGTCATAAAGTTGGATTGTAAAACAATATTGCCGAGATGAAAGAAAATGCCTGTTTATATAGAAAACAGACTTGATATTTTCAATGAGAAAAAGACAACAGCATTCAAGAGGATTTTAATATGCCTCCAAAGGCAACGTACCAAAAAATGTGTGTGTGTGTTTAATCCTTTCATGTACTCTTCTCAACATCCAAGCAGTAGGCTCCCAAAGGTCGCATGCAATCTGATTAAGTGGAAACAAAGAAAGGGAAAAGGTCACCTTCAGAGTTCACGGAAAGTTTCTATGCTAAACGGGCCACTGAACAGAGAAGACTTGTTAAAAAGGCTGCCGGGTTTTGGTCTTTTCTAGGTGCTTAATTTGAAATCTCAAAAATCTATTAGCCCCATTAAAATCACCACATGTTCAAGGATCTTTGTAGGAGGACTTACTGATGTAAAACCAGCACAAGAGTCAAGGAATCATCCCTCTCAAAGGAATAGTAATGAGGACGCTTTGGGCACTGGTGCTTCACATTCAGAAACCACCATGGTGAGTTAATTGACTTCAAGCCCCTGCCTAAGTACTTTTAACAATCACGTGAAGGCATTGCAGAAGTAAAAAATGGCAAATATGATAGCAATTTTCAGCTTCATTTTTTTCAATAAAATACTATAAGAAATAACATGCATGCAGTATACATTCATTCATTCATTCCAGCAAATATTTACAGAATGTCTACTCTAATGTCTTCTCAGAGACTAGAGTGGTACATTGCTAAAGTTCTTGCCCTGTGAAAATTTGTATCCGAACAGGTCACAAGTGAGTTACTGTGAAATAAAGAGAGATGAGCTATCTCCTCATCTACTATGATGCCAAAATAGACTTTGAAGCATATTTTTAAACACCTGGGCTTCATTTCACACTTTAATAAAGATCGGACTAGAGTATGAACACTGCACTACTACTTAAAAAAAGAAAGGCAAAGTGATTACTAATGGTGAGTGTAGCATGACCATAGCAAAGGGGAACATGTTCTTAACATTTACTTTGTAATTATTTATATGCATTTCTCCTAAAAATACAGACTTTAAAATTAATGAAAGACCTGGCCACAGTAATGAACTCAGGGCCAGTGAGTCAGTAAATGGTGCAAGGCACTTGAATGTTTCGCTGCATGCATCGATGGCATTTCCTTTACAATTCACTCTGGCTTAAGCTTAAAAGCCTACTGTGTTTTTGAAATGTTCAAGACAGTCAGTGAAGGTGTTGGACTGAATTCCAATTCTAACATTCCACTAGTTTTGTGATCTGTATTCCTGGTTTCCACAATCCAAGTAAGCAAGACTTGGATTTTTATTTGCATTCATCTGGACAGCATGTATGCTTTAAAATTTCCATACCTCAACCTCTGCTGGTGAACTGTGAAGTGTCTGGAAGCTCACCCGGTACCTGAATCTACAGAACTGTGCTAGTTGGAAACAAAGAAGAGCTTCCAATAAAGACCAGAGGGTAAATTGGGTGACTCCGAAACTTAGCAGGTCTTCTTATTATAAACTCCTTTGGAAAAGGAAGAGTCTAGGGAAGTGGAGAAATGGGAGAAAGGCAGAAATTAGGCAAAAAAAGGGATGAAAATTCAAGCTATTCAAATTCTACCAGATCAGAACACGTAAAGTGAACCTAGCCACCACTGACATTGCTCAAATTCCATTCAGAAACTTAGTCACTAATATTCAGCATTTTTAGTCATTATTTTATAGACATGATGTCATTGTTTCAGTGTTTTACTAATCACCAGTGACACAATTGCCAGAGAGCAAAGTTACAATGTGGTGATGCTGTGAGTGGAAAATGTTGCATTGTGGTAGGCGGGGAGGGGAGGGGTTCAGATGACGGTCAAGACAATTGGCTAGGATTTTCGTGATTAACCAAATCTAGACTTTTTGGGAGGTTCTACATCCTAGAACCATATTTAAGAACTCACCATTTTATTGCTTTTAAAACATCCATAAAATTTAAAGCTTCTGAAATGGGAATCTTGGGTAACATGAATAAATCACCAGATGTTCCAACAAAAACAACCTTCTTCTTTCTGACAAGTCTAGGTTTAGACATTCCTTGAGTTTATTACCAAAGAGCAGACGGAACTGGTAAACGAGCCAGCAGGCCGGCTGCTCGGTCCTTCTGTGCAGTGTCCTCTCACAGCTGCTCCCACAGACATTCTCCTCCTGGGTGATGGATGTGTCCTCTGCTCTGGGAAGCTCCAGCAGATGCAGATGTTTCTCCATGAAGAAGGAAGAAGCGACACGTGCATCTGTGATCTGAGGCTCCAAGAGGAGCTGCCAGCACTAGCGTGATGCATGGAGGCAGATTTTGTGAACCTTCTTGCCTGGGTCACTGGGAAAGGGATCTGGGGTGTGTAAACCTCAGGCCCTTGGTATAGATTTTGGCTTAATTACTGTTCCTTTTCCTTCCTTTGTTCCACACCTTCTGCTTTCAGCTTATCATCTCCTCACCTTATGTCATCTTCTACCTTAGCTGATCAAATTATGAGCTTGATCAGGGACAGATGTTTGTTCTTTTCTGGTAGAAAAACAATTCAGAGTTGATCCTCTACAGATTTCCAAAATAGGACCTCTTTAAGTTCATTTAAATTTGGAACAGTTGAGAAACTAACAAACTTATAGGTCCTGAGGAAAAATAGACACTTTGAACTGTTGCTTAAAAGGAGCCACATAGACTTACCTAAAAGCCTTCTTTGATTCTTCTAGATTTTCTCAGTCATCCTGGGCATAGTTAATTATACTGGACATTCTCTGAATTCATCAACAGAAAGGAACAGAATAAATGAGAGAGTACTACAGATTGAGAGGAGTATGTGATTGAGAAATAGAGTTCTCTAATGAACTGAATATTTTCCTTACTGGAGACATTTGAGCAGTAATTACTCAAAGAAATTCTCTGAAATAAGGCAAACTCCAAATATTGAGAGACTTATGCCTCAAGGAAAGAAACCCCTCCTTTCAGACGTGTGTAATTGTGATAGCAGGTGTGTGGTGTTATGTTTGGTGTGATGTATACTTGGAAATAAAATTATTTACCCCCCTGCTCCCCACCTGGTAATCATACCACCAAGTAAATCCACTGTGAAAAGTTGTAAAAATAAACAGTGAAAAAATCTCCGATAACTAACTAAGCATAATGGATAAGAATAATACTATTCCTCAAACTTCACACAGCTAATAAGAAAAAGCTTCAGAAACATTGCAGGTATTTTAAAACAAATGCAATTCAAAGAAGTCAAGATGTGATGCTAAAAAGTAATGCGGCAATTGGAAAACTCTAGTTAATGGGATAGTTAACAATATAATAATTATTTCTGATAGAAACACAAACCCCAAATTTCAAAAGGATTCTAAAATGTGGAAAAGTAATTTGAATTAATGTGTTACTTCAGAAAAAAAAATTCTTTTCTCATTTAAATGGGCAGAAGTAGAATGGCCACACATAAAATCTGTTAAAAAGTCAACAGACAGTACACCATGGAATGCTATGCAGCCCTAAAGAAAAACAGAGACTTTACCTCCTTCATGTTTACATGGATGGAACAGTCTGTACTCTTGAGCTTTCTGTGGAGTGTGACGCTATTATTTGTTTTCTTCTTTCACTTAATAGTCTTCTTTGGAGCTGATTTCTCTTGAGAATGAAAATGCCTTCCTCTGAGTATGTAAACAGTTGACCCTCTTTGTTCACGGGTTCTATATTTCCAGATTTGCCTCTGCCATATGTATTTGCAACCCCAGAACTGAGGGGGTTCATTCCCAAACACGCACAGAGTGGCAAAACCTCACGTGGCCTTCAGTGCACACTGTCAGCTGAGGCTGAACGAGGTGCCATTCTAACTTCCCTTGTCATGGTTCATTTAGTGCATGTTTTTTTCCTGCACTTTTGTGTTTTTCATTGGTGACTTTGCTGTTTAAAATGGCCCCAAGCCTAGCACTGAAGTGCTGTCGGTGTCCCCAGCAGAAAGGGGCACTGTGCCTTTTGGAGAAAGCGCACAGATTAGATAAGCTTCATTCAGGCGTGAGTTACGGTGCTGTCGGCTCTGAGTTAAGCATTAATGAATCAACGCAGATTAAATAAGGTGTCTTTAAACAGAAGCACACACAAAACAAGGATATGACTGATAAGCGGATAACAATGCTCAGAGCAGAGCCTTGTGGGAACCTAACCCTGTAATCCCTGAGGAGAAACGGTTTGGTATTTGCTAATCCAGGGGTCACAATGACTTTGAGAGCATAAAACCCACAAGTAATGAGAATCGGCTGCTTTTAAATTCAGCTCCTCTCTCCCTACCATTTCTTCGTCTGTTTTTAAATTTCAGAGTGTTGCAGGGATACAAATGTTTTTAGTTGCATGGATCGCCTTTGCTGTGCTTGAGTCAAGGCTGCAAGCCTGCCCCCTCCCAGAGTGTTCCACCCCCGCCCACCTCCCTCACTGCTTGGTTTCCACCGAGTTTTACTCCCCTCTCCCCCTCCCCCGTGCACATGTGTGCTCACTGGTTAGCTCTAACTTACTAGTGAGTGCACATGGTGCTTGTTTTTCCATTCTTCAGATACTTACTGGTTTCATCTAAACTGACGAGCAAGTGTGGTAGATGCTACTGTGGATGCTACTCAGCCATGAACAAGGACGGCTTAATGCCTTTTGCAGCCATTTCTTAAACATTGTCATTGCTTAGGACTCTGTTCTGGTCCCATTGCTCTGCTGATTCTGTGAATTTCCCAAGAAAACCTTTCTCTGCTAGAAGAACTCCAGACTTGCCTTTGTGTGCACCTTCCCCTTCAGCAATTTCAAACTACCTGTGTTCGTCCAAACGTTCTATGTCACTCCAAACTCTGTGCCCTTCTTAGCTATGCCCTCTGCTTGTTGTCATCTTTCTTTCCTTGTCTGCAGGATGAAAATCTGCTCCACTTGCCACACTCAGCTTAATAAAACTGAGCCCCAGACTCACATACCCTGCTGTGCATCAGGTACCCCACACCCTATCCTGATCACAAACCCCAGACTGTACTTAGCACTGGCCTCCTCACTGATGTTCTGTGCAGAGTGATGCCGGCTTAATAGATAGCACCCTGCAAGTGGCTACACCCAGTATTGCAGAACCCTCCAGACCCTGTGGTTCCTCCCCCTGCTTCCGCCCCCACTTGCGTGGCTCTGTGCCCCAGGGCTCTGCTCTCACTGCCCCCACAGATCTGGCCCCACGGCTGCTGCCTGGGTATCTTGCTGGCTCCTCAGGGCCTCGCTCAGCACTGTGCCCATCCCTACACTTTACACTTTCAGCCTGTGTTCCACGCAGAGGCCAGAGTGGGCATCTCAGCTGACACTGACCATGTCTCTGTCCCGCCCTGGTGCTGGAACTCCGACACGTGTTATCTGTGGGCCTCACCGTCACACTCATTTCCTATCAAAGGAAATTAAGACTCACAGGCTATGAAATCCTAAGCCCTTTACGACCAGGTCTCTGGCTGCCCAGGTGCTTCCCGTCTTGACAGAGTTATTCTCTCTCTGTGGTTCCTGGCATCCAGCAGCTCCCAACGACTTGTGCCACCCACATTCCAGGCCACCATCAGCTGTGTCCTCAGCACGTCCAGATCTTTCTTTCCTTATATATGTGATGAGAACCAGTGCAACTTACCACACTCGGCTTAATAAAGTTGGCTTTAATAAAACTTCCAGAACTTTCCAAGTACAGATGACCTTTTTCCTATTCTTCCTATACTCTGTGGAAACTTCCATTGTAGCTACACTTTACATACTTACCATTTACACAGCTTTCTCTGGGTAGACTCTAAACTCAACATCCTTTCCCTGGGTAAGCCCATCCTTGCTCATGGATTCTGTCACTAAGATGGATCCCTAATCCATATCATCCCAGAGCTGCCTCCGCTTAGCCCCTGAGCCTGGTGGCCGCCTGCTCCCCACACCTCTTTGGCACAAAACAAACTGCTCCGGCCTCTCTCTTTGTTGCTCTTTCTCTGGATGCACGGTCAGTGAGACCTCCCTCCCTGTATGCTGCCCAAGCCAAGGAGTTTGGGGTCGTCAACTCGGCCCCCTCATTATATCTTCACATCCCGCCTGTCTGTTTGTTCCAGGCCTATCCTGTTCAGAGGTTCCGCAGCCATCACCTTTCTCTCCACCCAGTCAGCCGTTCAGGTCACTGTCTTCCCGTCACCGCATGACCCTCTGAACTTGTCTCTCTGCCTCCACTCTCGCCGTGACAGACCTCGTCCTCAGCAGACTGATACCTGCAAGGGCAGATGGAGCCTCACCACTTCCCTCCGTGGCCTCTCTGATAAGGTGGAAACTCACAAGGCGTAGAGTCCTTCGTGCTTTTCTCTGCAGCCTCACCGCTCTCTGCATCTGCCCCTCACGTGAGCCTTTCAGCCCATCTCACTGTTCACAGTTCTTCACAAGCGGGTTTGTGCGTCTCGACTCTGCTTGGACTGGGTGAATGGTCTTTTTCTTCATGACTTTCCTCAGAGGATCTCTGGTTGGAGTGTCTCTGCTATTTTCACAGAGCATCACCTCTGACTGTGCACACTGTGCCCTTGAATCACCTTGGAGGTAGGACCTGTGCATCAATCAGTCTTGGAGCAAAGCCCAGGCCAGCATGGCGGAGGTACAGGTGTTCACTGAATGAAGAAATGAACTCCTGAATGTGCTGATCCAGGCCCTGTTGACCTGGTGTGTTTCTGACTGACCAAGTGAGCAGTTTTCACCATCTCAAGGGCTACACTCCCTGGACAGCCCCGTTCCTGGGATAGGTTTGATCTGCTCCATTCCCCGAGCCTTCCTCTCTCCCTCTGAGTTTCACTGATAACAACCACCCCCAGCACAGAAGGAAATTCCAAATAGCTTTAAAGTAGGCAATAAATGGCCTTTTGCATAATGCAAAGTATTTCTGTGTCACTAGTTTTTTCATGAAAATATAACGTACTTACTAGTTGCTGTATTATTTTCACTTGCTAATGTTTTAATTTCTGTCTACCCCTTTTTCCTCCTGGGGAAGCTAACAACAAGGTTGGAGGCTCAAATGCCCCCTGCCATTTGCTGATAGTCTGGAGCCACCAAGGAAAGAGGATATTTCTTCCCCTTGGTAGAATTTTTTCTGAAATGATGATAAGCAGGTTTAAGTGGACTGTTTTTAAAACAGCATATTGATTTGAGCAGAACCTTGAAAAATAAAACACACACAAAAAATACATGCTAATATAGGGTGACCAGATGTCCCAATTTTTAACAATTTGTCCTGTGTCCCGCGGTGTTTTAAAAAAGTCCCGATTTTTGGGAAGAATGCACGAACGGTCGGGAGAACAGGAAGGGAATATACGGTTTTTGGCTGCCATGTGGCTATTTCACCAGAATATGAGTTTTATATTATTTTTGTTAATTTTATAATGTTAAACTGCAATAATTACAAATAATTGTTGAGAAGTGATTATCGAGAACTGCTTATCAAAGTTTGTGTTGTTGTCAGGCCCTGCCCTGCCCCGCCACCGCCCCCTGCCCCCCCCCCCACCAAGTTGTCCCACTTTACAAATGTTAAAATCTGGTCACCCTATGATAATATGCATAGCAAGACCCCATTTAAAGAATTATAAATAATCTAGTTAGACTATTTTAGAAAAAATTTGAAGAATATGCATTTGGCTGTTTGTCTGGAGGGCAGGATTACAGGGACCTTCTCTTTTTAACATTACTTCTGGTTTTGCTGTGTAAAAAATGTGCACAAAACTCTGGTTTAAGTTTTTATTTACACCTTTCCCTTTGGGACTGTTTTGCTTCCTCTTGTCCTCAGAGCGGAAGTGCCTTCGGAGACGGTCGCTGGCAGCTTGGCTAATGTCATTTGCTGCCTCATTCCGCTGCTGTGACGCTGGGAGGTATGGTGGCAAGCTTGGTCCCTTTTCCAAGCACATAAATGTTACCAATTTTTAAAGAAAGAGGTCATATACCATCCTTAATTGTAGCATGTACCTTTTATTCAAATATTTAATATGTTATTCTCTAGTAATATATTAATCTTTATAATTCTGAATAATAATTTCTCAAAGAGCTAAAATTTGTCAGTTACTTAGAGCAAGTAATTTCCAAATTGTAAGACTGCATCAACCAGGCATAGCCCTCAGGCTGGGGGTCTGGGTGCCTTCAGCAGGGGAGCTGATGAGGCTCCTGCCATTCCATCAGGGCTGCGTTCCGCATGAGAACAGGCCTCGGGGGAAAGGGCGCACACCCCCGAACCATGCAAGCTGCAGCCTGTCTAAAGATATTTGCCTGCTTCCCACATTTTCAGGGCAAAATTCAAACTCCTTGATGTGGTCAGGGAGACTTGCACAGTCTGGCCTCTACTGATATCTCCAATTTTGTTTAACATTTTTAACTTATTTATCCGTTCACTTATTCATTCCTTTATCAACCTGTTCATCAAATATTTACTGAGCACTTACTGTGTACTAGGGATAGTTTTGAGAATTGGAGATAAATGGTGGTCATTGAAACAGACAAATTTCCTTAGAATTTCAGGCCACATTCCAGTGGTCCTGGAAAGGAAACAGCAAGTAAGTAAAATAGTTTGTGTGACATAGTAATGAAAGCCACAGAGGAAAGTGAGACTCAGAAGGCACGGTGATTTAACCCAAATCCTGACGCTCCTCCCTCCGAGAGGTTGAGTCTAATTCCTCTTTTCTCAATTGTGGGCTGGAGTTAGTGGCTTATTCATTTGTGTGAATGAATAAAATAATTCAGAAATGATGGTGTGTGGCTTTGGAGCCCAAGTCATACCAGGTCCTGTGCATTTTGCCCCGTGGGAGGTGTCAGCTGCTATGTCACCAGCAGCCTGGTAGAGAGAGTCCCACCTCACGAGGAATTGAGGCCCCAAAAGCGGCTGTCCAAGGGAACCTTCTCTGAAGTGGGTTCTCCAGCCTCTGTCAAGCTTCAGGATGACTATGTCCCAGGCCGACATCTTGACTACGATGGCAACAGTCCTGCGACAGGAACTTTAAAAATTATATGAGCTAACAAATTATTGTTTTAAGCTAAGTTTGGTCAGTTTGTTACCCAGCAAAAGGTAAACAACACAACAAGAAAATAGGGAATTACGTACGTTGGGTGTGCTGGCAGTTGCCAGGGCGGTGAAGGAGGGAGGGCGTGAACCCAGGCACGTCCAGAGAGGAGCTCCTGCCCTCTGCCCACAGCACGGCCATCACCCAGAACTCTCCTCAGAGACTGGAATATGCTGCCTTCCTTTGTAGCTCCTCTGCCTGTAACTCGAGGCTTCTCACCCTTCCTGCTGCCTCACCCCAGACCCCAGGCTGGACACAACATTAACTGCTCTTGTGTCCGTTAGGTCTTAGCTTAGACGGCACTTCTGCCGACACTGTCTGCATCTGCCAACCAGGGAGAGTGGGGCGTCTGTGTGGCCCACAGTGTATGATGCAGGATGAGTTTTCTTTTCTTTTTTTTTTTTTTTGCTCTTTAGGTGGACTATACTCTCTGTGATGACAGAGCCACATATATCACAGTTGTCACCATCATCCTCAGCCAAGCAGTTGACACTTGAAGAGCCTGCTGAGAGCAGGGGATGCTGTGCTTCTGCCTGAACCCAGCCCACCACCAAACTGCAGCCATGGAGCCCTCTGAGGCCCCTGGGAGGATCACGGCAGGATCACAGACAAGCTGTGGCTGTTACCTAGCCTGCGGAGTGAGTTCTGCAGGAGTGATAGCCAAATTCTGGGACTTTGCTCCTTGTAAGATAGTCTGTTTCATTCCATCCTTGCAGAAGGTCGTTTAGGAGAAAGCTACTGTCTTAAAACTGGCAAAACCAGGGATAGATCCATTCTCTGCAGGGGCCCATGTTGATTCCTCAGCCACAATTAGATGGATGTTTTAAGACACAATAGAACAACAGTGGTCAAATCTTCCCTTCATTCCATTCATCAGCTTTGTTGAGGTATAATTTATGTATAGTGAAATTCACCCCTTTCAGGAGTTCAGGTCTGTGAGTTTTGACAAATGCGTAGTCTTATTATAGCCACCAAACGTCCTGGTAACTGTGCACTGATGACGGCTCAAGCCACGTGCAGCTCTGACCTCCACTGTTTCCACTCTCCACAGAAATGATTCTCCAGGTTTAAATGCTTTTGCTTGTTTTCTCAGTGTCTGGGGCCTTCACAACCCAGGGCAATGGTTTGGCTGAGTCTCTGCCTGCCTGAAGGGCTAGTATTCTTTTTTTTTTTTTTTATTTAAGCCATCATACACATATCATTTATTATTCATTTGTGAAACTAATTTTATAGCCACACACATTGTAAATTTCTGTTACAGGAGATGCTTCATTACCACTATGGCAAAGATTCTTCTTAAAATAACAGTAAATCCTA
>CAUYQV010113735.1:0-32338 GCA_963574575.1 Galagoides demidoff | reverse complement strand
CTCATAGCAACCTCCAACTCCTGGGCTTAAGCGAGTCTCCTGCCTCCGCCTCCCAAGTAGCTGGGACCACAGGCGCCCACCACAACGCCTGGCCATTTTTTGGTTGCAGCCATCATTGTTGTTTGGCAGACCCAGGCTGGGGATTCGAACCCGCCACCTTAGGTGTACGTGGCTGGCGCCTTAGCCGATTGAGCCACAGGCGCCGAGCCATCCCCTAAATTATTTTCAAAGGACAAAGACATTTACCCATTATTCTGCCTCTCACTGTCCTGAACACTGAACTAGGCCTGGGGCACCGTGACAGGCCAAGTTCTATCTTTGAAGGGCCCCATGCACGACAAAGCTTGCCACTGGTATGCTGTACACTTGGTTACAACATCCTCCCAGGACCAGCCTGATGAGATAGGCCCGAACCTGAGAACAATTTAAATCCCAGACACCTCACAGCCCATAGTGGGAGTACAGTTTGGGCTCAGCCAGAAAGCCCTGTATGTAAGCTGAGCAAGCTCTTGTATGGCCTCTTACTCAATAGTACTCCTCAGCGGCCTCTTAACGTGCACCTCACATCGACAAAGCGCCACCTGGTGACCAAAGGTAAAACTGCCAGATTAGATCCTCACCCGAAAGAAAGGGCCCACGGAGGCTCCCACGGTGTGTGTGTCTATGTTATGTACAAATCAGCGGTGCGTCCTGGGTTTGGTTTTTTACCTTTCTGATTTCAATATCCTGTTCAACTGCCCCGTGGCTGCACTCATTTTTGTTGCTGAAGATTTGGTCACAGTGCATATGAGGTAATAGACCATCTTCCTCCATCTGTAAATCATTAGGCAATTCCCCCTAGTCCATAAGAAAGACTAATCCCAGCCTCCTGGTGCTTACCACAGGCTGTGTCCTCACACGGTGCAGAAAGAGGAGGCAGAATGAACCTAGCCCATGCACACCCCAGCCCTGGTCCCAAGGCCTGGTCTGTATTGTGAACGGGGGAACATGGAGCTGGATTAAAAAAAAAAAAAAGGGAGACTAATCCATTCATAAAAATAACCTCAATAAAAATATTTTTAAAAGGTATATAATTTGCCCTCATTTGCTATTAGATGTGGGCCTGATCATAGCCATATAGCATAAATAAATGAAAAGTATGATACTCTGTTAATTCTCAGATAAAGTACTGTCATTGTATACTTCCATCAGGGTGTGTGTGTATGTTTTCTTTTTTGGATTACTTTATATTAGTCGTCATGCTCTGGCTTTTAATCCACTTACCTAATACTTCCTTGGGAGACAGGTCAGCATTATTAAAGATAATTAACAACGTGGGCAAAACAAGACGGTATGTGACATTTTTCTGTGATTACACAGAGGAGCAGTCACAGCATCTACATTTGCTTTTCTGTCCATTATTTAGCTGGTTAACCTCTAACTCAGTGATACTCAAACTGGACGGGGCCGAGAATAACATGGGGGTGCTTTAAAAAACTGTAGATTCTGGGGCCCTGCTGCTAGAATACTGATTCAGCTCGTTTGGGGTAGGGATAGGAATCTGCATTTTCTTTTCCTTTTTTTGAGACAGAGTCTCACTGTTGCCCTGGATAGAGTGCCCTTGCTCAGGTTGGTTTAGAACTCCTGAGTTCAAGCAATCTACCTGCATTGGCCTCCCAGAGTGCGGGGATTACAAGGTGAGCCACACACCTGGCCTAGGAATCTGTATTTTAATAAACACCCCCTCTGATGCAGGTAAGTCAGAGACTATACTAAAAGAAAAAGGGTTGTGATTCTGCACTTAACAATGTTTCATAATATCCCAAAATAAATTTACATAAAGTTCCTTTTAAAACATTAAAACATTAAAAAATGGGCCAGCATAGTAGTTCATACCTATAACCCTGCACTCTGGGAGGCCACAGAGGGTGGATTACCTGAGCTCAGGAGTTCAAGACCAGCCTGAACTGAGCAAGACCCAATCTGCCTACTAAAAATAGAAAAAACTAGCTGGGTGTTGACATGGGCGCCTGTAATCCCAGCTACTTGGGAGGCTGAGGCAAGAAGATCACTTGAGGCTCAGCTCCTGTATCACAGTGGTTACAGTTCCAGCCACATACACCAAAGGTGGCAGGTTTGAACCTGGCCCGGGGCCAGCAAACCAACAATAACAGCTGCAACAACAACAACAGAATAGCCAGTCGTTGTGGCAGGCGCCTGTAGTCCCAGCTACTTGGGAGGCTGAGGCAAGAGATTGCTTAAGCCCAAGAGTTGGAGGTTGCTGTGAGCTGTGACGCCACAGCCCTCTACTGAGGGTAACACAGTCGAAACTCTGTTTCAAGAAAAAAAAAAAAAGAAGATCGCTTGAGCCCAAGAGTTGGAGGTTGCTGTGAGCTATGATATCCCAGGGCACCAGAGTGAGACTCTGTCTCAAAAAAAAAAGAAAAAAGAAAAGAAAGAAAATTAAAAAATATCTTCTCAGTTAAAAAAGTAATACATGTCTCTTATGGAAAAGTCCCGTTGTAACAGAACTAGAACTAGAGAAGGTAGGAAAGTAAAAATTGCCCATAATCTTATCCTAAGCACATTATAACATAGATATACATTTTTAAATTTAATTTTTAATATTTTTGCAAAAATGGGATCATACTGTGTATGCTGTTTCCTCTCCTTCTTTCTCTTTCACTTAACAATGCATCTGCCCTATGAGCTGAACTTCATTATTTTTAAAAACTTTTTGTTACCCTTCCCCAACTACTATTTTTGGCATCCACTGCTGGGGAGTTTGCCTCCTGGTGGTTTTCTGTTCCCATCATTCCATCTACATTTATTAACTGGAATTGTACCGCAGGGAGGGGCTGTCCCTGTTCTTTCACTCATTTATTCAATTGTTTATAAATTATGTACTATTTATTTCTATAACATATTCATTTTTTGCTTAAGCAAAAACAAGAAAACCCTGAAAGGGCAAAAAATCTGCTTCTAAAGAGAAAGGAAATCATTTTAGATAATTTATAACTTAAAAGAGAAAAGTGCGAGCAGTGCTTGTGGCTCAGTGAGCAGGGCACCGGCCCCATATACCGAGGGTAGCAGGTTTGAACCTGGCTCTGGCCAAACTGCAACAAAAAATAGCTGGGTGTTGTGGCGGGCACCTGTAGTCCCAGCTACTCGGGAGGCTGAGGCAAGATAATCGCCTAAGGCCAAGAGCTGGAGGTTGCTGTGAGCTGTGATACCACAGTACTCTACCGAGGGTGACAAAGTGAGACGTTGTCTCTAAAAAAAAAGGAGAAAGTGCTCATTTTATTCATTGGATAGACATGTAATATTTGTGCTACAGAACCAAACAATAGTTACTATGGAGACCAACGTATGGGATCATGTCAATAACTTATTTACGGCACTACATAAACCCTTTCTTTAATAGATTTTAAGGCCTTTATGTTTGCATTCTGGCTCCTTTTTTTTTTGATGGCTGGTTATTTTCCCAGCTTTCTCTACTTCCCCTCTTCTCAGATAGGTAACAGGTCTCTGGCTAACCAGTGGATATTTTTAGGCTGGTGGTGCTTTAGAACTTTCCCTTATAGTAGCATCAGGGGGGAACAGTTTAGTCTCTGCCTGAATGCTGCAAGGTGAATACAGATTTGCCGATTTAACCAGCTGCAGCCTGTGACAGACTGTGTTGTACGCACTGTAGACCAGACAACAATGATCTACATTAATTACGGCAAAACCTCTTTTCACTAATTCTCCAGCCAATCCTCAGTGGGGGGCAATTACCAGTTTAGAAAGACTAGTCATAACAAACATAAGATGCAATACGTTCTCTTCCCTCAAATCAGAGATGTGAGGAAGACCAAAAGGGTATCACAGATGACCTTGAACATAAAAATGCCTTGTGTTCAGATTTCACTACCAAAGAAATCAATCCAAAAGAGCTACCTATTTATTTATTTACTTTAGAGACAGGGTCTCATTCTGTTGTCCAGGCTGGAGTGCAGTGGCACCATCACAGCTCACTGTAAACTCTAATTCCTGGGCTCAAGTGATCCCACCTCAGCTTCCCTAGTAGCTGGGACTATAGGCATGCATCACCATACTTGGCTAATTTTTAAATTATTTTTTAAGAGATGGGGTCTTACTGTGTTGCCCAGGCTGGTCTCTAACTCCAAGTCTCAAATGATGCTCCCACCCTGACCTCTCAAAGTGCCAGGATTATTGGCACAAGCCTGGTACCTCACCAGCAGTCTGTTTATGTTGTGTTAACGCCTCTACTAGGTCTTGGGGTAGGAAGTGCATAAGACCGATGTCATGACTATATGACATCATACCTAATATTGACCTTTTCCAAATATTTAATTAAGCAATTAAATTAACAATTACCTAATTAACCAATTCCCTAACTTTTCTCCCTTCTAATTATCTTCCCCCTACCAGATAAGAAGAGTAGGAAAACCCACCTCAGAGTAAAGCATACATCATATGTTTGACAGATCTTGCTAATGACCATCACAGACCCATTTTCTTTTTCTCCATACGGTTTAAGCCCTGACTCATCCTTTGTGAGCATAGAGACAAGCCAATGTGCTCAGCAGCACTCTGACATCAAATGCACCCACGTGGCTATGTGAACTGCTTACTTACATGACAAACAAAATCTACTCTGCTTCTAGGTCCCCACAAATGGGAAGCCTCCCTTCCCATCAGACTGAAATGTTCTACTTAATCATACTGTGCTTTAGGCTGGGCATGGTGGCTCATGCCTATAATCCTAGCACTCTGAAAGGCTGAGGCAGGTGGATTGCTTGAGCTCAAGAGTTGGAGACCAGCCAACAGCCCAAAAAACTAGCTCAGCATCATGGCAGATGCCTGTAGTCCCAGGTACTTGGGAGGCCAAGGCATGAGAATTGCTTAAGTCCAAGAGTTTGAGGTTGCTATGAGCTGATGCCACAGCACTCTATCCAGGGTGACCTAGTGAGACTCTGTCTCAACAAAAACAACAAAAAAAATCATCCCGTGCTTCTAAAATAAAACTACCTTTCTGAAGATGAGCTGTTTTTAGATGCAAAGGATTTTGCCTAACACCAGCTAATTGAGTAGAGTTAAAAAGGACAGGGGGTGCTTTTAGCAAAGCAGATATAGTCATCGTTTCCCTCCAGTGAATTGGTAAATAATGACTAATGGTCAGCGACTACTCCTTTCAGACAAGCGACCCATTCTCAACGCCTCACTTCCTGATTTCATCTGGTCTGAAGACTCAGCTCACAAATAAGAATCTATTAATACTTTGAAGCAAGAGATTTTGAGATGCATTGATACTGCATGTGAAGAAAATGCTCAGAGAGGTAAACACCAATATCAGCCAAAATAAGTATTTAAAAACATGCAACCTATATATTTTTTCCAAAGAAGGATATGGATGTTCTAATGCCACCAAGTATTAGTTTTCCAGATTTTTTAAATGTAATTTTATTTTATTTTATTTCATTTATTTTGGACACAGAGTCTCATTTTGTCACCCTTGTAGACTATCATGGCGTCAAAGCTCACAGCAACCCCCACCTCTTGGGCTCAAGCAATTCTCTTGCCTCAGCCTCCTGAGTAGCTGGGACTCCCCTGCCACAACACCTGGCTATTTTTAGAGACAAGGTCTCACTCTGGCTCACACTGGTCTCGAACCTGTGAGCTCAGATAATTCACCCATCTCAGCCTTCCATGGTGCTAGGATTATAGGCAGGAGTCACTGCCCCTGACCCTTTATTTTATTTTTTGAGACAGAGTTTTACTTTGTTGCCCTTAGAAGAGCGCAGTGGAGTCCTGGCTCACAGAAACTTCAACTCTTGGGCTCAAGTGATTCTCTTGCCTCAGCCTAGCTGGGATTATAGGTGCCCGCCACAATACCCAGCTATTTTTAGAGACAGGGGGTCTCACTCTTGCTCAGGCTGGTATTGAACTCCTGAGCTCAAGCAATCCACCCGCTTCAGCTTCCCAAAGTGCTAGGATTACAGTGTGAGCTACCTCACCCAGCCTTTTCCCAGGTATTTTAAAACAGAGGCATTTTTGATAAGCCAGTTACAAAAACAGACGACAGGACCAAATCTTCCCCATTCCACATTTCAAAAACAAAAAAATAAGGCTGGGTATAGTGGCTCACACCTGTAATCCTAGTGGGTGGATTGCCTAAACTCAGGAGTTCCAGCCCGAACAAGGGCAAGATCTTGTCTATACTAAAAATAGAAAAACTAGCTGGGTGTTGTAGTAGGTGCCTGTAGTCTCAGCTGATCAGGAGGCTGAGGCAAGAGGATCACTTAAGCCCAAGACTTTGAGGTTGCTATGATGACATGGCACTCTCCCAGAGTGACACAGTGAGAGTCTGTCTCAAAAAAAAAAAAAAAACCCAAACATATAAAATATTAACTTATGGACTCTACAACTACCTGTGTAATATGCAAAATTAATTACAAGAGTAGTCAAAGTCTCCTCTCATACTCCTGCAGGGAAAATACACTCTGAAGTGTACTAGGCTATAAATCTCAGCGCTGGCTTGAGAAAAAGAATAACAGTAGGAAATATGGAAATAGTTATATTTATAAGTCAATCAAATACAGAATTCAGGCCCGGCGCCTGTGGCTCAAAGCTAAGGTGCCAGCCACAAACACCTGAGCTGGCGGGTTTGAATTCAGCCTGGGCCTGCCAAACAACAATGATGGCTGCAACCAAAATATAGCCAGGTGTTGTGGCGAGCATCTGTAGTCCCAGCTACTTGGGAGGCGGAGGCAGGAGACTCGCTTAAGCCCAGGAGTTGGAGGTTACTGTGAGCTGTGATGCCACAGCACTCTACCCAGGGTGACAGCCTGAGGCTCTGTCTCAAAAAAAAAAAAATACAGAATTCAAAGCCCTGGTAAGGGCTGGTTACTTTGGTTAGGCTGCATATTTGCAGATATGGGCCCAAGAAGAAAGCCATTCTTCAGTAACCCTACTAGGATTTTATTTTCTTCAGCTGATGCTGAGCTATAGAAGCTGTGTATAATTGGAACAAAATAGCTTAACATAAAAATCCACAGCATACATGTATGTCTGATAATTTTAATTTCTAAATGAGCCTGGCCCACTGTCTGTTTACACATAAAAAATATGTGGAAACCCAGGTAGAAAAATGTATCCTGTAGCTCATTTAACAAGGCAGCATTTGCTTTAGTTTCACCTGCTAAGCTTCTAAAACTCTTGAGAGCTCTTGTTTTTCTGAATCCCCCCCCCACCAATAGCAGTGGGTAGCCAAGGTTATATAAACTCATTTGAACTACTTTTTCTGGCTTTTATGAAAGTCTAAGCTCATTTAAATACTGCATATAATGAAATCGTGTGGCTAGAACTATAAGTTGTAGAAGATGGTGAACCTCAGAGACAAAACACGGATGTCCACACTGTATTATGCACAGAGTCCAACTCCAAGGGAAAGTTATGCCACTGGCTTCCCGTCCTACACCCTATTACCTGAGATGTCTGCGTCTCTCCATCCCATCACCCACTGCTCCTCAGGCCCTCCTTGTAAATCTCCACTGCATGCACCACATCTATGGGACTTCCTTTTTTTACTGATGTCCCACATGACATTAAGACCCCTGATTATCTCTCAAGATTTGTCAGAGGTGATTTCAGTCCCTCAAGAAGAAATAGGTGTCTTAGCATTAACCACAAGCTTTCTGTGACCAAAAATTGCCCCACATTTTAACAAGGTGCAAAGCAAAGATGGTGCAATGTGTCTCCTAATATCATTAGTCCGGCTTCCAAGTTTACAACTCTCAGCCTGGCCATAAATCTAAAGATTCTTTTATGCTGGTTAATAATCTGTAAAGAAAGCACAGTTCCATAATTATGTGGGAAGTCAAAAGTTCAGCAAGAGGATTTAGTGACTGGCTTCTAACAAGTACATTATGGGGAGGAGAAGATTTAAGTAGATAAGCCTACACCACGCTGACCAAATGATGGAAGTTGCCATCCCAAGAGTTAAGTCACGTGCTATCACGTACGCCCAATATGGTGTGACGAGAAGGGCACTGATCCTGTGGCATTCTTCCTCCAGATCCATAATGCTGGTCTTGTGAAGTGTCAGAAGAAAACATTGAACAAATCCAAGTCAAGGGAAGTTCTAAAAAAATACCTTAGCAGTACATCTCAAAATTTTCAAGGTCACAAAAAACAAGGAAAAACTGAGGAACTGTCACAGATTAGAGGAGGTAAAGGAGGCATGACAAGCAAAGGTAATGTGGTATCCTGGGTTAGACCCTGGAACTGAAAAAGCACATTAGTGGAGAAACTGGTAAAATCCTAATAAAGTCTATAGTTTTCAAGATACAGATGAATCTGTGTTAATTTTTAGTTTGCATAAATGTGTTATGGTTATGTAAGATGTTAGTTAACCTTAGGGGAAGCTGAGTGAAGGGTATATGGGAATTGAATTCTTCTGTTAAATATAAAATTATAAAAAAAAAAAATAAGTTCAGGGCTGAGTGAGGTGGCTCACGCTTGTAATCCTAGCACTGTGAGGCGGGTGGATTGCCTGAGCTCAGGAGCTCAGAGACCAGCCTGAGCAAGAGCAAGACCCCAGCTCAAAAAATAGCCAACTGTCATGGTGGGCGCCTGCAGTCACAGCTACCTAGGAGGCTGAGGCAAAAGAATTGCTTGAGCCCAAGAGTCTGGGTTTGCTGTGAGCTGTGATACCACAAGCACTCTACCAAGGATGACGAAGTGAGACTCTGTCTCAAAAACAGAGAAATGTGGAGATGAAATGGAAAGAGCATAGGATCTGTAAGTAGAGGGTGTAGGTGTTAGGTCTGGTAATCCTGGTTATGTGATTTTATTTATTTTTTTTGTGTGTAGCTCTTTATACTTTTTTTTTTTTTAATTGTTTGGGATTCATTGAGGGTACAAGAATTAGGTTTCACTGATTGCATTTGTTAAGTAAAGTCCCTCTTATCTTGTGTCCTGCCCCCAAGAGGTGTGCCATTCACTGCGACCCCCCAACTCCCTACTGCCTCCCCTCTCTCTTTCTCTCATTCCTCTGTCCCACCCCTTGTTTTAGGTCATCTGCTGTCTACATATTAGAATTAAGTACATTGGACACTTACTTCTCCATTTTTGTGATGCTTTACTAAGAAGAATGTGTTCTATCTCCATCCAGGTTAATATAAAAGGTGTAAAGTCCCCATCTTTTTTAGTGGCTGAATAGTATTCTGTGGTATGCATATACCACAGCTTGTTAATCCATTCCTGGGTTGGTGGGCATTTAGGTTGTTTCCACATTTTGGTCACTCTAAATTGAGCTGTGATAAACAGTCTAGTGAAAATGTCCTTATGACAAAAGGATTTTTTTTTCTGGGTAGATGCCCAGTAATGGGATTGCTGGATCAAATGGGAGGTCTAATTTGAGTTCTTTGAGGATTCTCCATATGTCCTTCCAAAAAGGTTGTATTAGTTTGCAGTCCCACCAGCAGTGTAAAAGTGTTCCCTTCTCTTTCCATCCGGGCCAGCATCTGGTTATGTGATTTTAGACAAACTGGTCAGCCTACTAAGCATGGACTTCTGTATAAAGAAGATATGCTGAATAAGAGCTACCTCAGGCCCGATGCCTATAGCACAGTGGTTACGGTGCTGGCCATATATACCAAGGCTAGCGGGTTTGAACCTGGCCTGGGCCAGCTAAACAGCTATGACAACCACAACAAAAAATATCCGGGCATTGTGGCGGGCACCTGCAGTCCCAGCTACTTGGGAGGCTGAGGCAAGAGAATCGCTTAAGCCCAAGAGTATGAGATTCCTGTGAGCTACGATGCCACAGTACTCTACTGAGGGTGACATAGTGAGACTCTGTCTCAAATAAATAAATAAATAAATACATAAGAGCTACCTCAAAATTTATGAGATTAAAGGTTGTATTAGTCAAGGTCCACTCAGGAAAACAGGTACCACACCAATTGTTTATATGGAGAATGTATGTATGTATGTATGTATGTATTTATTTTGAGACAGAGTCTCACTACTCAAACTCTTGGGCTTAAGCCCCTGGCTATTTTTTTTTTTTTTTTGGTGTAGTTGTCACTGTTGTTTAGCTGGCTGGGGCCAGGATTAGACCCGCCAGCCTAGGGGTATGTGGCTGGCACCCTAAACACTGAGCTACAGGTGCCAAGACTATATGGAGAATTTAATATAGGGAAGGGGTTTTATGGGTACCAGCGAACTGAGATGTAGGAAGGGAACACTGAGCTGACAGAGAGGCTACAGGGAGCAGCTTCATCCCTCATCCCAGAGCTGAGGGAACAAAGGGCAGAGGCTCAGATCCTAGCTGGGTCTTCTGAAGCTGGGCCTCAGACTTCTGAGGTGGGGGTACAATCTAGTAAGGTGGGGGTACAATCTAGGTGGTTCTGGGCTTGTGGGAGGGGACACAAGCAAACAAACATAAACAATGGCAGCTGATAGGCAGAGTACCCCTGCTGGGTTCCATAAGGGCCCCTGCCCTTCAGGCCCTATGGGCTCTCTAGCACCCCCCCATGGGCAGGGAGCAGTGGGCAACGGACAAGGGTGGTTGCAGGGTCCCAGCCCCGCCTCACAGTGCAGATGGTGGTCTGGTCTCAGAGACCACGGCTTAACTGTGGTGGAGGTAAAGTAATGTCGTGCCTTGTGGTACTTGTTCCTTCCATTAAGTGCCAAGGCTATTTGCTCTCCCTCTCTTTAAAATTACGGCATGGATTAGCAGAGGACATAAACTTCTAGTGTCACTAGCGTTTAACATTTTAATATGGCCCAGTTTGGTAGCTGGCATCTGTAGTGCCAGCTACTTAGGAGGCAGAGGCAGGAGGATGGCTTGAGGCCAGAGTTTGAGGTTGCAGTAAGCTGGGATAGCTGTGCCACTGCACTGCAGCCTGGGCCTAAACCTCATTGTTTATGTTCGTTTGTGTCCTCTCCTGCTCCAGCCTGGGCAACAGTGTGAGACCCCTGTCTCAAAACCAATTTTTTTTTTTTTAAGATAAAGCAATTGTATGATTAATCTCTGTAATACTCAGGGCTACTACTTACTTGATTGGCCTCAAAAGACCATTTTGGAGACTGAATAAGTAGGCTGGTATAGGATGCTGTTTACATGTAACCAACAGTTAAGACCAGAAGTCTTTAACTTTTATAACTTTTGTAAAATAGTTTCATTAAAATTCAAGGTTAATCTGCAACTCTTCAAAAGTTCAAAAATTAACCAAATTTTCTTTGAAATTCAACACCGATAAGTATTGTTTCCCGTAAGATGGGGCCTATGATGACAACAGGAAACAGAGGCAAGAGTGAACACACTTGGTTTCAGTATGTTTCAAAGAAATTTCGAGGAAATTCCTACAACACCAATGCTTTAGAGTTTCACTACTGAATACCACAGAGTTCTCTGTGCTCCAGCTTGTTAAGAAACACAGCAATAAACAACATACCAAAAGTTCAAGCACTGAGTTTCATGGTACATTTTAAGTAAAGGAGTTTTAAGGAAAACTTAAGTTATAAAGTTACCTTCTCTGAGCTTCTGTAAGTCTGTTTCGAAACTTCATTTTCCACTTCCCCCTTTGTATTATAGTGTTTGTGTATATGTCTGGTTTTCTCTGTGAAATTATAAACTCAAGGGCAAAATCCATGTTGGAATCATCTTTGTGTTATTCTTAGTGATTAGACCAGTCCATGTAGAAGGCAGACATTTGCAGAATGGATACAAACAGTAAGATGTTCAGAGAGTACAGTGCATGTTTATGGTGACTCTAGATTCTGAATTCCTGCCCCTCAGACTAATAGGCAGACTGGCACAGTTAATGCTCACAAAATAACTGAAAGACATAGACCACCACGTGTTTTTTAATTAAGGATTTGTGAAACAATATTTAGTAAACTTAACTAGGAGCTAAAACTCTCTGGTCCTGCCAGTGAACTGTATGCAAGACTTAAGAATAAAAAGGAAGTGATTTAATAAGATGAGTATGCCAACAGGAGCCAGAAGATACAGTTGCCTCAGTTTTTCCATTTATCTGATACCCAAGACTTTGGGCAAGTAATTTAACATCTCTGGGAATCAACATCCTTATCTGTACAGAGGGATTTCTAGCCCTTGTCTATCTTACAGAGCCACTAAGATAAGTACAGGTAAGTAAAAATGTTTTGAAAACCATCCAGTGCTATGAAGATACAGGTTATCATCATTAGTGATCATCATTAGTGATAACATTACCATCATCATTACTATCATTTTTGAAAGCTTAGAGAAAAAGAGTACACAAATGAAATATAAGCAGTTGGTAAGTATTTTCTTACCCACAAATCCCAAAGCTCTTAGAGTACATATAATCAGTACATATCTCACTTTGCAGTGACCCAGAATTATCGTAACTCTGCCTCATACTCTATTAGAATTTAACCACTTGGGAACAGCAAGCCTCCCCTCTAACCTCCCATGAAGGCATGTAAATTTCTACCACAGGGACTTCAAGGCTCTTTGATACGCTGTTTATGATGAGAAGGGAAATGGAAGACACTGTGTAAATTGAAATGAGAGTGAACAAGCTCTCCTTTGGCTTGCTGTGACCCTGGCGTTCTAACAAACTATGCAGCAGAGTGGAAAACAAGCTGATGGGGAAAACAAAGCACAGGCCTGAGACACAGCTTCTGGGCAAGCCATGGGGCTGACGCACCCAGTGCCTGAGATCCGGGATTAGCTGCTCTGGCTCAGTCAGGGCTGTGATGCAGAGGCAATGCTGTCTGGCCAACCCTCCCACTGCCACGTCCACACACAGCCTCTGGGGGACACATCTACCGTTCTCAGCGTGTGTTAGGCCTCAGACAGAGAGCAACTGCATTTCCATTAGCCACTCCTTCCCAAGACACATATTTTTAAAGTCAGGTTTACCAAGGTATAATTTATATACTGTAAAATTCACCCTTTTTAGTGTATAGTGCTGAGTGCTGACAAACACACACACATGTGTAAACACCATCACAACCCATTTCTATCACCCCCAACATCCCCTCATGCCCCTCTCTCGCTGACCCCTCCTCGTACTTTAGTCCCTGATCTGTTTCCAATGCCTAGAGTTTTGCTCTTTCCAGAATGACATAACACTCTTTACAATGTTTTAAAAAACACAGCTGAAGGCCTCATTCAGCGGCACAGAACACCACGCATTTAGCGGAAGCAGAAAGGGAAGGAAGTGAGGCCAGGTCCAGGGGTGGGAAAGTGAGCAAATTCTCCACAGCCTGAGATGGTGACTCAGAGGCTCTGCTGGAAGCCCCCGAGGGCAGGATGCTGCTTAGAGAGCTGCAAAACTGTTTAAATCCAAAGACAAAGAACTCATTTTAAACTGTCCCTTTAGAAAAATGGCCTGGTATCCTCTTCTGTGATTGTATAAGATGGTACTAGACACAATCAGGTTTCCTTCCAATTTAGATGAACTTTTGGCATTAAAAGAAAACCTCACTTACTGGAGGTGGAACTGAATATAGATTAATTTAAAAAATTCTGCTAAACTAAAAAGCTTGAGTTTCTCTCTCTCTCTCTCTCTCTTTTTTTTTTTTTTTGTGACAGAGCCTCAAGCTGTTGCCCTGGGTAGAGTACTGTGGCATCACAGCTCACAGCAACCTCCAACTCCTGGGCTCAAGCGAGTCTCCTGCCTCAGCCTCCCAAGTAGCTGGGACCACAGGTGCCTGTCACAATGCCTGGCTATTTTTTGATTACAGCCGTCATTGTTGTTTGGTGGGCCAGAGCTGGATTCGAACCTGCCAGCTCAGGTGTATGTGGCTGGCGCATTAGCCACTTGAGACACAGGTGCCAAGCCAAAAGCTTAAGTTTCAATAGAACATTCTACTCATTCCTGGCAGACGTGGCTTGACGTCACAGTGGTTACTTTGTGCCTACTGAAATAATCAAGTCTCACTGAACCAGCTTCCTGCACAACTTCAGGTGGACACAAAGGAAAGCCATAGGACTTATGAAAGCCAAAGAGGGACAATAAGAGCCTAGTGGCAAATCAAGAGCCAGGGTAATGGCAAACTGCTTTTGAGCAAGAGGAAAGATAACATTACAGCTATTATGCTGTAAAATTTAAAAAATTTTTACTCAAGGAAAGTCCTGTCCTATGATTTTAAAGCCTAAATTATATTGCTTATTCATTTGCTTTCTACTTTATGCAATAAATTATTTATATATTTTATATTGGCTATATAGGGGATTAGTTATCAAATTTTGAGATGAAGTTTGGAGAAATAACAGAAAATTTAAATTCAAAGAGTGTTTCTCAGCTCCCATCTGCACAGATTTGAAAATCTGAAGAAATGAATTTAAAGGCTTATAATAGACTTCCCAGTAAAAACAGATTAAACATATGTATTTATCTCTGCTCCCTTCTGAAGTGCTACTGGAATGAGAGTAAAGAGATTAAAAAAGAAAAAAAAAGTGCAAAATCACAAGATCAGAGAGAATGGAGAGAAAATGATAACAAAAACGTAGAAGCTGAAACACACACATTGACAAGTAGAAACTGCTGTTAGGAGAACAGAAAAGGCTAAAACCCTAAATAGCAGAAACATATGCATGCCACAGAATCCCGGGAGGGCTTAAGAAATTGGAGGCCGTGGGTGCTCCAAATAGTGGGGTATAGAGATGAAAGCACATGCGGTGAGAATAAGATGCACTCTGTCAGGCTAGGGCCGACAGGACTCAGCTGGTCTGGTCGTTTTTACATCCTATGTGACCTTGACCTCCTGTCTCCCATTCTTCTTCTTCTTCTTTTTTTTTTTTTTTAAAGAAATGCAAAGAATGATTTTTATTTTTTTATTTTTTTCAGTCTTTGGCTGGAGCTGGGTTTGAACCCGCCACCTCCAGCATATGGGGCCAGCGCCCTACTCCTTTGAGCCACAGGTGCCACCCCTGTCTCCCATTACTGTTTTTGTAAATTTAGCTCCCACCCCAAAGATGCCCATCTTTTTTTTTCTTTTTTTTTGGAGTTTTTTGGCTGGGGCTGGGTTTGAACCCACCACCTCCGGCATATGGGGCTGGTGCCCTACTCCTTTGAGCCACAAGCACTGCCTTCTTTTTTTTTTGAGACAGAGTCTCACTTGGTTGTCCTTGGTAGAGTGCCATGGCATTGTGGCTCACAGAAACCTCAAACTTGTGGGCTTAAGCAATCTTCTTGCCTTAGCCTCCCAAGAAGCTGGGACTACAGGTGCCTGCCACAACACCTGGCTAGTTTTAGAGACGGAGGTCTCACTCTTGCTCAGGCTAGTCTTGAACCCATGAGCTCAGGGCAATCCACCCACTTCAGACTCGCAGAGTGCTAGGATCACAGGTGTGAGCCACCGTACACTGACACCACACACTGCAATCAAACTAAGATGCCCATCTTGAATAGTTTAGGAGATCGATTTTGGAAATTGACTTTTGAATTAGAAATGCTGTAATAGATTACTGAGTTATGTTGATTATTATTTAAAATAAGAGTTAATAGGGTCTTTGCTTTGAACCTTATGTATAAAACTGTGATTTTGGGAATGGAAGAACAGAACAGTCTTGGAGAGGCTACTCTCACTGTTCTCCAGAACTGATGGTCTTCTGAAAAAGTTTGCTGTGTATTGGTTGACAGTGACAAGCATCCAGACACTCCTTATCCTGTCACATTTCAGCTGAGACTGGGAATGCCAGCATGAATGGTACGTAGACCCCTAGGTCTTTCCTCAGAGTCCATGCAGCCAGGAGCCTACCTGCTTCCCCAGCCAGAGGATCTGTCCCAGGGACAAGGGCACAACTGAAGGGAAAAGGCTTGGTGAGACCTTTTAGTTCCCCTGTCCTGCTGTCTCCCAGGATGCTGGCACTCAGTCTGGCTTACCCACCTGCCTCTGCCCCTACCCTCCAAGGCTGGAAATGAGAGGATTCTTTATTGAAGAAACCAAATATTTGTTGCTTGATTTATGACAAAGGCAATGCTGCAATGCAGAGGGGAAAAGAATAGATGGTTTTTTCAATAATTGGTACTGGTTAAGCAAAAGAAAAACCCTGGTTCCTATTTCATACCATATTGAAACATCAGTTCCAGGTAGATGGCAATCCCAAATATGAAAGGTAAAACAATACTAGGGGAAAACTTGAGCGTCTTCATGATTTTCCAAGTAAAAAGATTTCTGAAACAGCATACAAAAAGCACTACCATGTAAGAGAAACTTAATACACTGGACTCCATTAATATTTAAAACTGTTCAACTAAAAACACCATTATGAGAATGAAAAGGCAAGCAGCGAGATGGGAGAAGATTTTTGCAGTACATTTATCTGACAAACAACTCATATTCCTTATTATTTCCTTATGTAGAAAGAAAAAGCAGAAAAGCTAATAGAACAGGAGGCGAATGATTTGAACTGACACTTCACAAAGGAGGAATCCAAATGGCCTGACCTCATTAGTCATCAGGAAAATGAAAATTCTACACACCCAACAAGAATGGCTAAACTGGAAAATACCAGGTGCTGGGAACTCTCAGCAGTGCTGGAGGGAAGAGTGTTTGCAGTCCCAACTACAGCATGTGCTGTGACTCAGCAGTTCTACTCCTAGGTATGACCCAACAGGTTTGCTCATAAAACCTCAACCAAACGCCCTCGATGGAGAATGTTCACGGCAGCACTATATGTAACAGCTCAAGAGCCCCAAACAATGGAATGCCCAACACCTACAAATAACAGGTAGATAAATTATGGGGTGTGCACACAGTGAAGGGGTCATGAGAGGAGCTTCCGGAGGCTGGTCACAGAAGTGTGTTCACTTTGTGCAACTGTGCATGTATGATTGGCACCTGTTCGTATATATGTTATACTGTAATGTAATTTTAACCCTATGTACACGGACCTAGAATGATCTCCAAGATTCACCATTAAATTAAAAAGCAAGAGCAGAAGTATATGGGAGAGCAGCTATGTGCTGGCGCCCCACTTACCCCCTCTTCCCAGGTCTCTGTACTTATCCCCAAGCTGCTGCGAGTGTTGGCCACAAATAGCCAACTGTGAACCAGAGCCCCCTGTCTGAGAGCCCCTCTGCTTTTCTATCCCACTCAGGGGCAGCCAATAGACAGTAACTGATGGGAGTGTGCAAAAGGCCAGCCCTTTGTCTCAAGATGGGGCAACTCTGTGGGATGTACTGCACCCAGGGCTTTCCTGTGAGACCAGGATGAACTGGGGTTCTGCCAAGACTGGATTCTCACTTGGTTTTGCTCCCCTGCCCCCTTGCTCCCCCTTCACTGGAAAGCATTCCTTCAATCAACAGCTTTCCAGATGATCTCCTTCTCAGCTTTCCTCCCAGAAAACCTGACCTAAACCAAGTGGTATCAGAAGTTGTCTATGGCAGTGAACTCTGTAGATTTGGGGGTGAGTCACTCTCCAGCCAGGTGGCAATGAGGACCCAACATAGAGCATAGATAGTCCCTGGCATGCTGCTGTTCCCTGTGGTGAAGGAAGACAGGAGACATGTGGCAGTTTAATGTGCTGGCTGGTCACAGCAAGGACCATGGAATGGGGTGGCTATTATTAAGAGCCATTCATTCATTGAAAAAGGAAAATGACAGTCTCAACTGTAGCAATCTGCAATTTAAATCCAACTATGACGGTCAGCGAGCCCCCTCTGCTAATAGTCAAAGACAACTCCTGCAGGCACAGGACCTAATTTTAGGAGAGGCAGAAACAAAAAAAGGATGAATTCTCAGTCTAAGCAAGTCTACTATGCCAAGGTCAGGGCCCTGGTGGGGAAAGAGTGAACTCCAAGACTTGAGATGAAGATGTCCATATATATTTACTTGAGAACCATGGACCCCAGATTTCCTCGGCCTATAAAGTAGTACACTTCCTCTCCCTGGGAAACAGAGGAAACCATCCCCATTCCCTTGCTTGACCACTACACAAATGTGTCAAGTGAGGCAAATGCCTTACAGGACAATGCCTGCCCTCTAGAGAAGCTGCCCCTACCTTGCCACCAGCCACTAAACCATAATGAGAACCAAATCGTTCCACTGGGGCCGCTGGGCCTATAAAGTGAGGAGGAGACTTTGCCAGAGATGCTATAGGAGCCAGAGGACACAAGGGAGTGGCCCCTGGAGGTGGTGGGATATAAAGCTGATGAGGGAGAGCCTGTTGATAAGGGGACAGTATCTCATGACACAGAATTTGGCAAGGGCCCTGGGTCTAATACGTGCTGGGTGGGGAGCTCTTGGGAGCTTGGGAAAGTGATAGATCACACTAACTGATTCCAGAACACCCACAGTATATTCAGCAGGAAAGTTCAAGAAGCTTAGGGCAGTAGGCATGCTAGAATGGGTCTGCCACATAAAATCAGAAAACCCTCTAGCTGGCTATGTCCTTGGGGAGGGCTTGGAAGATACTCCAATTACCAAAGCCTAGGTGTCTTAGATTCTGCCTCAGATCTGATCCTCTTCATTCCTCCCTCAGCCCAAGGGCAGACCTCCATCAAAGCTCACTGGGACAACTGGTTACCCTCTAACTCTGTAACTCATCTTATACACTGTCATCTGAGAGATCATTTAAAGTATGCATTCTCTGACCACCACCCCTAGCTTAAAGCACATAGCTGGTTCCCCACGCCGACAGGATAAAAGTCCAAAGCTCACAGGAAGGCATGCAAGGCCGGGGTCAGGGCCTGGCGCCACAGCCTTATCTCTTGCTGAGTCTCTTCCCACGTTCCTGGATCATCTGCTCCTCACAGGCCTGGCCCCAGTTAGGCGCCCCCCTTGTGCCTCTGCTCATCAGTCCTCCACCCACGTTTGTGTGTCCTACTTACACAATTCCCTCTGGCAGGGACTATATCTTATCTGCCTAACTTTAGTCTGAGTATCAGAGGTGTTCATTAGAATATTAAATGAATGAAGGAAAGAGTGAATCATCAATGAACTGTATAAGAGGCAGTGGGGGGGGGGATCAACAGAGGGTACAGTGTAATGATTATTAAGGAAAACTATCTTCTCAACTTGTGTAGAAACCAAATTGAGAGAAGGAGAAACGATTTTCTTCCTTCTCCCAGTACATATACAAAGCAAATTGGTTTGGAAATTCTTATTTTTAGAGACAGGGGCTTGCTCTGCCACCTAGGCTAGAGTGTAGTAGCAGAATCATAGCCCACTGTGAGCTCCAACTCCAGCGTTCAAATGATCCTCCTGCCTTAGCCTCCTGAGTAGCTGGGACTACACGTGTGCACCACCACACCTGGCCGCATGACCTTTCTATAACTGTTATCCACAGAACTATACCATGATACCTACATGCCACATAAAACCCAGATCACTATCTCATGTCTCAAAGTATTGCAGTAGACCTAACGTGTGATGCCTGCTTCACTGACCTCAGCCAACACAGCATCTTTAGCTAAAAAAGAAAGCAGCAAATTTAGCTGAAGTTTTTCAGGTGAAGAAAAAATCCACAGTAGTTTCAAAGTATCTTCCCCTAAACGCTTAATGACAAAGGGGAAGATGATAACTCGACTGTGGAGAATGAAGCTATTATTTAAAAAAGGAATAGAGATGTGACCAGGGTTGGGCCTACGGAGGACCACTAAGGTAAGGAGCTGCAATGCTCCATTTCTTGATCTGGGTGATGGTTACAAGGGTGTTTGCTTTATAAATCTTTATAGATATATGGACGGTTATAGATATATGGACGGGGCACAGGGCTCACTCCTGTAATCCTAGCACTCTGGGAGGCTGAGGCAGGTGGATTACTTGAACTCATGAGTTCGAGAACAGTCTGAGCGAGAGCAAGATCACATCTCTACTAAAAATATAAAAAACTGAGGCAAAAGGATCACTGAAGCCCCAAAATTGAAAGTTGCTATGAGCTATGATGTCGCCATGGCACTCTACTCGGTGACAGCTTGAGACTTTATCTCAAAAAAATAAATAAATAAATAAATAAATAAAATAAAAAAGAAAGAAAAAGAAAAAACTAGTCAGCTATTATGGTGGATGCCTATAATTCCAACTACACAGGAGGCTGAGGCAAGAGGATCACTTGAGCCAAAGGGTTTGAGGTTGCTATGAGCTATGATGACACCATAGCACTCTACCCAGGGTGACAGAATGAGATTCCATCTCAAACAATAAATAAATAAATAAATGAACTTTAGATATATAACTTATATGGTTACATATAAATAGTTCACAATAAAAAAGTAAAGAAAAAACAACAATGATAAATACATCAAAAGCAGGTATATTTTATATTCAAAAAAGAAAGTTCAGAACAGCTGGCAGGAATAGCCATATCAATACTAATAGGTACTAATGTTGATCTGACTCTTTGGAGCACCCTTCTCATCACTGGTGTCCTCGGTGTGAAGTATGACTGTACTCAAGTGGCACAGCTCACTGGCCTCCCCACCTGTTCACACACACCATCACAGTACCCTACTCCTCTGATGATCTGTCTACCACAGAAACCCAACTCCGTAAAACAGAGCTCTCACGGCAGGAAACTCTTAAAACAGAAGCCACACAAAAATCCCCTTTATAGGGCCAAGAAGCACCTGACTAGCTTTTCAACGTTTTCTTGCTTATAATTTATTTTCTATAGGTGTACAGATACCGTTAAGCCTCATATTTTATGTTCTAATACAACTAAAAAAAAGTATCCTATGCTATTCTCCATATAAAAGTAATTAGTTTTAGCTGGGAGCCATGGCTCATGCTTATAATCCTAACACTCTAGAAGGCCAAGGTGGGTGGATGGCTTGAGCTCAGGAGCTTGAGACCAGCCTGAGCAAGAGCAAGACCCCTGTCTCTACTAAAAATAGAAAAACTAGTCAGGCATTGTGGTGGGTGCCTGTAGTCCCAGCTACTTGGGAGACTGAGGCAAGGGGACTGAGCTCAAAGATTTAAGGATGCTGTGAACTATGATGCCCCAACACTCTACCCAGGACAACTGAGTGAGATTCTGTCTCAAAAAAAACGTACTAGTTTTCATATTATCTTTGGAATCGAGAGAGCTAAAACTAACTTTTCAATACAACCTATAATCTTATTATACTTCTTGGTATTTGGAAAGACGACTGTAATGCTATCCACACACTATAAAATAGTCTTTATGTATTCAGTATTTATTGATTAAATGACAGGAAGCAACTTTCTCTAGAAGGAGGCTTTTGAAATATAATTTCCTCATTTTTAGTAAAGATAAGAAATCATATAAATGGAATAAGGTTTTGTGTAAGAACATAAAACCAATTTAAATTTCAAAATTAAACTCTCAATAATACTACATAATTTACTAAAACTACCAAACTTAGATGATTACTACATACATGTTTTAAAAACTGAACATAACACCTCTCTTCATAGCAACATTATTCACAATAGCCGAAAGGTAGAAGCAAGCCAAGGGTCCACTCATGGATAAATGGATACACAGTGGATTCACACAATGGGATATTATTCAGTGTTAAAAAGGAAGGCAATTCTGACATGCTAAGACATACATGAACTCTGACGACATGCTATGTGAAATAAGCTGTCACAAAAGTACAAATATTATGTGACAGCACACATGAGCAGTCCCAGAGTAGTCAAACTCAGACAGAAAATAGAATGATGGATTGTAGGGCCTGGAGGAAGATAGAAATGGGGAATTAGTGTTCAGTGGGGACAGAGATACAGTTTTGCAACATCGCTGGAGTCAGGTTACCCAGCATGTGCAACGAGCAGGGTGGTCACCCCAAGGAGAACCTGGAAGCAGGAAGATATTTCTCATAAGAATGCTACGTTTGAAAATTCCTTTGGCCTGAGCAGTAAAGCAAGACCCCACCTCTTAAAAAATAGAAATAAAAAATCAGCCAGGAATGGTAGGGCTCATCTGCAATCCCAGCTACCACCTGGGAGGCTGAAGTGGGAGGATCCCTTGAGGCCAGGAGTTAGAAGTTACCGTGAATTTTGGTTGGCCACTGAACTCTAGCCTGGGTGACAGAGCAAGACCCTGTCTAGGGGCAAGAAGGGATGAGGCAGGGGTCCTTTTGTGAAACTTGTAAAGCTCTAAACCATTTTAAAAGTATGAATATTCATTCTCTAGTTCTTTCACTGTTAGATAGTTAAACAGCAGGCCACATCCATGCTGAATCTCACAGCATTTTGAATCAAATGTTTTTAAAGGTGTTTCCTTTAGCACGAGACACCAAGGGAACCAAGCGAGCTGACCCCTTTCTCACCAAGCTAATTCAGTTTTCTGTCTGTCTCCACAAGCGCCTGGACGCTTCCAGCACCCTCTAACATATCCCACCTTTCCTATGATTCATTAAGAAAATTTTAAAAAGGCCAGGCATGGTGGCTCATGTCTATAATCCAGCACTCTGGGACGCCGAGGCGGGTGCATTGCTTGAGCCCACGAGTTCAAAACCAGCCTGAGCAAAAGACCTCATCTCTACTAAAAATAGAAAAACTGAGGCAAGAGGGAAGAGGATATCCTGAGCCCAAGTGTTGGAGGTTGCTGTGTGCTATGATGACGACATGGCACTCTACCCAGGGCGACAGCTTGAGATCTAGTATTAAAAAAAAAAAAATTAAAACCATTATTCTGTGAACTTTCCTACTTCCATATAATCTTCTAAACCTATTTCTTTCCTCTGTTCAGAAGAATTCTCTTGTCTAGTTTTTCCCTATATTTTTTAAAGAAAATTAAAAAAAATTTTTTTTTGAGATAGTCTCATTATGTTGCCCTCGGTAGAGTGCTGTGATGTCACAGCTCACAGCAACCTCAAACTCTCAGGCTCAAGAAATTCTCTTGCCTCAGTCTCCCAAGTAGCTGGGACTATAGGTGCTTACCACAACACCTGGCTATCTTTTTGTTACAGTTGTTTAGCTGGTCTGGGAGAGGTTCGAACCCGCCACTCTTGGTGTATGTGGCTGGAGCCGTAACCATTGTGCTACGAGTGCCGAGCCTTAAAATGCTTTTAATTCAAAAATGAAAACAGGTTCATGGGAGGAAATCACACAACACAAAAGAATATGAAGGAGTAAATACCCCAATGCTAACGTATCCCAAGAGTTGCCACTATAACAGTTTAAAATGCATTGTTCTGTGGCCAGGTGCGGTGGCTCACAACTGTAATCCTACTACTCTGAGGTCAAGGCAGGCAGATTGCTTGTGTTCAGGTGTTCAAGACCAGTCTGAGCAAGAGCAAGCGAGACCCCTTCTCTACTAAAAATGAAAAACTGAGGCAAGAGAATCTCTTGAGCCCAAGAGTTAGAGATTACTGTAAGCTATGACGCCATGGCACTCTACCCAAGGTGACAGAGTGAGACTGTCTCAAAAACGAATAAATAAATAAACAAATAAAATGCATTGTTCTCTTATGCATTTTTATGTAGCTATAAATACACATACATATGTTATTTTTATTAGAATGAAATCATACCACATTATGTGCGGTAGCTTATGTTTTCCATAAGTGATGTGGCTATGGACATACTGTCATGTACATGGACACATAGCTGCCTCATTTTTTTTTTTTTTTAGAGACAGAGTCTCACTTTATTGCCCTTGGTAGAGTGCCATGGCATAATAGCTTGCAGCAATCTCCAACTCCTGGGCTCAAGCAATTCTCTTGTCTCAGCTTCCCAAGTAGTTTGGACTACAGGCGCCCACCACAATACCTGGCTGTTTTTTTGTTGCAGTTTAGCCAGGGCTGGGTTTGAACTTGCCACCTTCGGTATATGGGGCCGGCGCCTTACCCACTGAGCCACAGGTGAATAATAGTTCATTGTGTAGACATACTATAATTTATTTAAACATTCTCCAGGCCATTCTCCTGCCACTTATACACACACACACACACACACACACACACACACACACATATATATTTTTGAGACAGGATCTTAGTCTGTCACCTTGGCTGGAGTGCAGTGGCACCATCACAGCTCACAGCAACCTCAAACTCCTGGGCTCAAGTGATCCTCCTGCCTCAGATTCCTGAGTATCTAGGCCACAGATAGTGGGTAGTTTTCCTATTTTTTATAGACATGGGAATCATGCTCTTACTCAGGCTGTATTTATATTTTTTCCAATTTTGTACTATTATAAGTAATGCTACAATATACATTGCAAGTAGAAATCTTTTCACACTCTTTGAAGTATTTCTGTAAAAGAGATTCACAGAAGTCAGATGCCTGAGCCAAAGGGTATGTGCAGCTAAAAGTCGAATCAACAATGCCAAACTAAATGCCCCAACAGCTATAGTACAATTATAAAGGAAGAAAAGAGGAAGGACAATACCATGCAAAAGGCAAATCACCCAATCTCTCCCCGCCCCACTACCTTTTCTCTCTCTCACACACACATAGACACCAGACACACACACATACATACATACATGCACAGGAAAAAGAGGCCCATTCCTACCATGAGCACTAGGCCAATAGGGCAGTAGGACTAGGTTCCTTGCACTGTGGCCCCCTAAGCCACAGTTATCCTGTGGCTGGGGCCCTAACCACTCTCCAAATGTAATGTATACAGAATCCAGGGTCAGCAGTGGCCTGTCACCCCTCACAGAGGCTGTACTTCAGGGTGTCTGCTGCCTTAACTATGCCCTTTCTCTCAACTCACACAGCCCACAGTTCTTAAGTCTGTAACGTGCTTTTTTTTTTTTTTTGATAACTCTTATTTTATTCATTTATTTATTTATTTTGAGACAGAGTCTCACTCTGTTGCTCTTAGTACAGTGCCGTGGCATCATAGCTCACATCGACCTCAAACTCTTGGGCTCAAGGAATCCTCTTGCCTCAGCCTCCCAAGTAGCTGGCCTACAGGCATCTGCCACAACACCTAGCTAATTTTAGAGACGCGGTCTTGGTCTTGCTCAGGCTGGTCTCAAACTCCTGAGCTTAAGCAATCTACCTGCCTCAGCCTCCCAGAGTACTAGGATTGATACCTCTTACTTTATTCATATGTCAGTCTGATATGAATGAAGAACACTCAAATAACAAATTAGCACCGGACACAGTGGCTCATGACTATAATCCAGCACTTTAGGAGGTCAGGGCAAGAAGACTGCTAGAGGCCAGACAACTAACTAGACTCCATCTCTACAAAAACAAACAACAAATTTAGCCAGGCGTGGCTGAGGTGGGAAGATTACTTAAGGACAGGATTTAGAGGCTACAGTGAGTTCTGACTGTATACTCTAGCTTAGATGACAGAGAGAGGCCTCATCTCTAAGAAAATAAAATTAAATAATATTAATAAATCAAATGTATCAGATATTAAAGCTGATCTTCAAACATTACATCCAATGATGCCACACTTGCCTATGATCTCTCTGATATAAAACCACATCCATATTCAGCATGGCTTTCTTAACTGTGAACTGTTTGAAGCTACCAATTTGAGCACTATTGACTTTTTTTTTTTTGAGACAGAGTCTTACTATGTCGCCTTTAGTAGAGTACTGTGGCATCCTACAGCAACCTCAAACTCTTTGGCTTAAGCGATTCTCTTGCCTCAGTCTCCCAAGTAGCTGGGACTACAGGTCCCTGCCACAACACCCCAGCTATTTTTTTGTTGTAGTTGTCATTGCTGTTTAGCTGGCCCCAGGCCGGATTCAAACCTGCCAACCTGGATGTATGTGGCTGGCACTGTAACCACTGTGCTATAGGCGCCAAGCCTATTGACTTTTTTAAAGGCTCTAAATAGCTTTAGGGATCTCACCAGGGGTTGGGAGGAACCAGTTTGACCTTGGCGTGGGACCAAAATTGGCCAAAGCTTGGAGTAAACCCCACACCCCTCCACACAGACCAGCCTTTTCCATGAAGGTAAGGACAAGTTGGGCCTTGGTTCAGGATGGAAAGTCTACATCATGTTTATTTTCAATGATCTTATCCTATTCAGGTATTCTGTATCTTTTTCTTAATTAAAATAAATTACTTCCTAACTGGTCTTATTTCCTGTCTTTCTGATTCATTCTCTGCATTATGAATTAATTTATAGAGTTAATCTTCTAAAATGCAAATCAGATGGTAATAGCTATCATTTTTTGAGTCCTTAAAATATTCCTGCGAGCTACTTGGGAGACTGAGGATTGAGGCAAGAGAATGGCTTGAGCCCAAGAGTTTGAGGTTGCTGTGAGCTGTGATGCCACAGTAGACTACCGAGGGCGACATAGTGAGACTCTGTCTCAAAAATACATATATATATTCCTGCAAGATAGGTGACTGTGACCTTTCCTACTGCCATAGAAAGGAAGGCAAAACCTTCTGAGTACACAACACTCACGGCTCTTCAAACAGGGTCCAATTTGTCTTTTCAGCCTCATCTCCAGCCAGCATACCCCCTCACGATCCAATCTTCAGCCACTCACCACCTGAAAACCCAACATGCATGTCTGCATCTTTGAGCTTCCTTATGCTGCTTGTTTATTCTGCCTTGGATACCTCTCGTGATCTTCCCCGCCTGGGACATCCTAATCCTCCCTCTGCTTCAAGAGTCACTGCTCAGGGCAGCGCCCATAGTTCAGTAGGTACGATGCTGGCCACATACACCAAGGCTGGCAGGTTCGAACCTAGCCTGGGCCAGCTAAAACCACAATGACGACTGCAACGAAAAAAATAGCCAGGCATTGTGGTGAGTGCCTATAGTTCCAGCTACTTGGGAGGCTGAGGAAAGAGAATCATGTAAGCCTAAGAGTCTGAGGTTGCTGTGAGTTGTGACACCACAACACGCTACCAAGGGCAACATAGTAGAGACTCTGTCTCAAAAAAAAAAAAGAAAGAAAAGAAAAAGAGTCACCTCTCAGAAGCTCCTGCTTGGCTGGGCATGCATGGGTGGCTCATACCAGTAATCCTAGCAGTCGGGGGAGGCCAAGGCAGGTGGATTGCTGAGCTCAGGAATTCGAGACAAACCTAAGCAAGAACAAGACCCTGTAGCCAGGTGTTGTGGTGGGCACCTGCAGTCCCAGCTATTTGGGAGGCTGAGACAAGAGGACTGCTTGAGCCCAAGAGTTTGAGGCTAATGTGAGCTATGATGCCACAGCACCCTACTGAGGGTGACAAAGTGAGACTTTGTCTCAAAAAAAAAAAAAAAGCTGCCTTAGAGAGAGGGTGTTCCTACTTCTCTGTGCTCTAGAACATTCTGGTCCTTTCTCCTAAAACTTACCACTTCACATTCATCACAGCCAGAGACAAACACGCCTACCCCACTCAACTATAAGCTCCTTTGGGGTAGAGCCCATATCTTTTTAGTTTTTGCATTCTCAGTTCCTATCATGGTTTCTGATTCATAAATATTTGTTGAATGAATAAATGGCATATGACTAACAGAATAATGTGTTTTTGGCCACAGCGCTATATGTACAAAACTGCACTTCACGAATGGATACATGTATACTGCCAAGTTTAGATAACTTGCTCTCCCTGCAGACATGTGGAGCTAAAGGTTCAACATACAGAAACTGGATTTAAGTACGCCTTTTTGGTATATCTCTATTGGAAAAGAACAAAAACACACCTTATGCACCTTAGTTCTTACCAATAATGCCAACTGTGTGGAACCAGGTTGCAGGAAGCATGAAGAGGAAGAAATTATGTCAACAGGGTTCAGCTACAGAATGTACAAGACACCAGACTAAAATTCCACTTGCCCTCTAAGATGAGAGGAAGGGATTAAACTTTTAGCTACAAAAGGCAGGTAGAATCAAGGCATCACTCAATACTTTGATAATCCTAACTTATTTTTTTTTTTTTTAGAGACAGAGTCTCACTTTATCACCCTCGGTAGAGTGCCATGGCATCACAGCTCACAGCAACCTCTAATTCCTGGGCTTAGGCGATTCTCTTGCCTCACCTCTGAGTAGCTGGGACTACAGGCGCCCAACACAATAGCTAGCTATTTTTTTGTTGTTCTTGCAGTTTGGCCAGGGCCAGGTTTGAACCCACCACCCTCAGAATATGGGGCTGGTGCCCTACCCACCGAGCCATAGGCACTGCTCTGACAATCCTAACTTTATTAAGACTCTAAATAACTTAGAGTTTAGCAGTAATTTATCTCAACAAAATTAGATCTGGCTCGATGCCCATGGCTCAAGCAGCTAAGGTGCCAGCCACGGAAACCTGAGCTGATGGTTTGAATCCAGCCTGGGCTCGCCAAACAACCACGATGGCTACACAAAAAATAGCCAGGTATTGTGGCAGGTACCTGTAGTCCCAGCTACTTGGGAGGTGGAGGCAAGAGGATCACTTGAACCCAAGAGTTTGAGGTTGCTGTGAGCTGTGATGCCATAGCACTCTAGCCAGGGCGACAGCTTGAGGCTCTGTCTCAAAAAAAAAAAAAAGATCTAACTCAATGAAGGAGCAAAAAGGTATACCAGCTCTTCCACCACCTAGGAAAGGCAGGGATGGTCTTTACTTTAACATTTTATAACTGATTTACAGATACCTTAGTTCCTCTCACAGAGGAGAGAGACCTAGTTCACTAATTAAGACAGTACTTAAAAACCAGTATAGATTCTCTCCATCTGGAGTTATTAGTAGCTACAGAAATAGCCAAATTGAAAGGTTAGTGGGTATAGCTAACATTGCTCCATGCAGCTTTTTTGTCCAACAATTCCAGGGCCTCTTGCAAGCATTACATTCCTCTGAAGTCAGAACTATCCTCTGCTTTTCAAGTAGGTAATTTGAGAGCCTGAGTGATAGACCTGCTAAGGTTATAAAGAGTTTAATGGTAAGATTAATAAAATGTGAAATCTTGATTCCAACTCTCTTCCACTATCTTTTTGTATATGTAAAATCTTTTAAATCTGACCCTTAAGACTTGATAATGAACTTGGCTTTGACAGATTATCCTAAGTGGCCGATCTGTAGTGCTAAGTAGTTCAGCTGATTGATAGGGTTTTGAGACTGCCCATTCGACAATGATAGGAAATCCCAGAGATCCCAGAAGCCTGGAAGCCTGTGGCATTTATATCTTAATATAGCACTTGGTTTCAACATATTTCACTGCCCATATTCATTCTCCCTGGAAAGAGAAGCTGCTCTTGCTGCATCCTGCTGGATGGCTTTAAAAGGCTGTCCTTTCTCCTTGTAACCTGACCCTCATGTGCTGACATCCAGATCTGTTACTAGAGAGTGAATGTCAGTTCTTGAGAACTCAAGCTACATGTCAATCTTCAATCTCCGGTGTTCCCCTAAACGAGTGTGATGTGCAGTAATGGCAAAACCCAGAGGTCAGCCCAGCAGATGGAATTACACACCAACACCAACCCTCTGAAGAGGTGCTCCAAGAGAACGTATCACTGCCACTCATTCTACTTTTAGATATCTATCAATATCTCCCAAATTGCATTTGACGATTTATACAAATAGACTGATGAACAGAATGTGGGCAGAATTCCTGTGTACACCTGACCTTATGAGCAGAAATGGCACAGTGGCTGAGGCTCCAGAGACGGACTGCTGGGTTCAAATCCAGATTCAATCCCTTACGTGTTTTGAAATCTTTATTTAAACTCTTTGTTTTCTACCTGCCAAATAAGGATCTTCCTCATGACCATGTGAGGACAAAATGAGACAGCACATATGAAAAGCTTAGAACACCCAGGCCTGCAAAATAGCAAGTGTTACTGCTAAAACAATATTAGAATAATTATAATGGCTAATAAACGTTGACCATTTGTATTACTAAATAACATGTGGAAAAAGAAGGGGGAAACACCCTATCTTTTTTTACATACCTGAGTTACAAACATCTGATTTACATACCACTCATACTTATAAATGGAGGCTATTACAGGTAAATGTACCTGTTCCAAGTTACATACAGATTCAAGTTAAGAACAAATGTACAAAACCTATCTTGTTCATAACCTGGAGACTGCCTATACTAGATTTCTGTGTAGCTATTCTGATTTAGGTTCCTAACATGAAATTATGTCTTTTGAAAACATTTGCTCTGTATAGCATTAATGATTACCACATAAAAAACAAACAAAAACTCCAATGTCCATGCTGCTCTGGGAAAAAGCCTCAAGGCTGCTACCTAGTATTTGAGGAAAACCTCAATCATTCTTGGGTCATTATCCTGCACGACCAGGATAAACCTCGAAGGGAGGCTAAAGCAGCATTTTCTTCTTTTTTTGGAGATGAGGTCTCACCGTGTTGCCCAGGCTGGAGTGCAGTGGCTATTCAAAGGCACCATCCCACTACTGATCAGCACCAGCACGGAGTTTTGACCTGCTCTGTTTCTAATCTGTTTCTAAACCCTCCTTAAGCAACGTGGTAATCCACCACTCCCAGGAGGTTACCATATTGATGTTGATTAGTGTGGAAACCCCGGAGCTCAAGTGATTTTCTTGCTTCAGCCTCCAAGTAAGTGGGACACCAGGCTAGCACATTTACTTATTTTTAAATCATCTTTATGGCTTGAAAAGGCCCCAAATTTAAAATATATATAAAAACTATTGCCAGCAGAGAAAAGAAAAAAAAACTGATTGAAACATCAAGTCCACGTAAGAAAGGGGCTACTTTCTAAGCATGAGCTGACTTCTAGAGAGTGAGGAAACGTTCTTAACTGGCTCAATCAGAAAAAAAAAAATCTTCTTACTCAAATTGCTAAGGTCGTGGTAACACAAGCAAAGAGCTGACATTTAGTAAGTACTAATGGTCATTACTTAATTTGAAGCAGAAGAGACTTGGTATTTTAAAAAGAGTACTACTAGGCCGCGTGCAGTAGCTCATATCTGTAATCCTAGCACTCTGGGAGGTCGAGGTGAGTGAAGTGCCTGAGCTCACGGGTTCAAGATCAACCTGAGCAAAAGCGAGACCTGGTCTCTAAAAATAGCTGGGCATTGTGGTGGGCGCCTGTGGTCCCAGACATTCAGGAGGCTGAGGCAAGAGAAGCGCTTAAGCCCAGGAGTTTGAGGTTGCTGTAAGCTTTGGTGCCATGGCACTCTAACAAGGGTAACAAAGTGAGATTTTGTCTAAAAAACGTACTACTGGACTAAATATTAGAAGAGTGGTCACTCCAGGTGGGAAAATGAGAGCAATGTATAGAAAAACTCAAAAAACTTTGAGAGCAATGTATAGAAAACACTAAGAACAGTGCACCTAGAACATGGCATGCACTCCGTAAATGCTCACTACCACCATTATTTATCTCTTGGAAGTTCAGTTCTCCCTCTTACCAAATGGGAGTAATAATGAGTCTTGATAAAGAATAGTAATAACTTCTACAAAGTCTCTAGGACCCTCCTAGCACACAGAGGTCACTCAACAGCTGTCTAATTTTGTCACTGCAAAGCCTCATGCTGGGTGCAGAGAAGGTACTCAGGCAGGTATAGGGATGAGCTGGAGGAGCAGCTGGGGTAACATGGGAAACTACTTCAATCACTCATTTAACAAATGTTTGTTTATTACAGGCTTATCATTATGCGCCAGGCTTTGCTCCAGGTCTGGGACATCACAGTAAAAATAGTGAAAACTACATTCTAAAGGGGAAGAGAGGCTCAGCGCCTGTTTAGGGCACTGGTCACATACACCAGGGCTAGTGGGTTCAAACCCGGCCCAGACCTGCTAAACAACAATGACAACTACAACAAAAAAATAGCCAGGCATTGTGGTGGGCACCTGTAGTCCCAGTTACTTGGGAGGCTAAGGCAAAAGAATTTCTTAAGCCCAAGAGTTTGAGGTTGCTGTGAGCTGTGACGCCACGGCACTGTACCGAGGGCAACATAGTAAGACTATCTCAAAAATACATAAATATATAAATAAAGGGGAAGAGAAATAGTAAACAGAGAAAGAGACCAATCAGTAGAAACAGGGTACTAAGTGCTGTAATCCCAGCACTCTGGGAGGCTGAGGAAGGTGGATTGCCTGGGCTCATGGGTTCTAGACCAGCCTGAACAAGAGCGAGAACCCATCTCTAAAAACAGCTGGGCATTGTGGTGGGCGCCGGTAGTCCCAGCCACTCGAGAGGCTGAAGCAAGAGAATCGCTTAGGCCCAAGGGTTTGAAGTTGCTGTGAGCTATGATTCCGTGGCATTCTACTGAGGGTGAAAGAGTAAGACTCTTGTCTCCAAAAAAAAAAAGAAGCAGCTGAAGAGCAAGGTGAATGCAGGGTGCAGCTGTCTGAGAGGGGTCTTTCAGGCAGTGTGTGTCTCCATGTCCTCATCCTCTGGAAAGCTCAATTTTTGTTTTTTTTTTTTTTTTTTTTTTGAGACGGAGCCTCAAGCTATCCCCCTGGGTAGAGTGCCATGGCATCACAGCTCATAGCAACCTCCAACTCCTGGGCTCAAGCGAGTCTCCTGCCTCTGCCTCCCAAGTAGCTGGGA